>JANIIK010000800.1:0-127500 GCA_027704905.1 Muraenolepis orangiensis
GGGGAGAAAGGTGAGCGGGGAGAGAGGAGAGGAGAGGAACGGGGAGAGATGTGAGAGGAGAGGAGCAGGGAGAGAGAAGAGGAGAGGAGCGGGGAGAGAGGTGAGAGGAGAGGAGCAGGGAGAGAGGTGAGAGGAGAGGAGCGGGGAGAGAGGTGAGAGGAGAGGAGCGGGGAGAGAGGTGAGAGGAGAGGAGCGGGGAGAGAGGAGAGGAGAGGAGCGAGGAGAGAGGTGAGAGGAGAGGAGCGGGGAGAGTGGTGAGAGGAGAGGAGAGAGGTGAGAGGAGAGGAGAGGGGAGAGAGAGGAGAGGAAAGGAGCGGGGAGAGAGGAGAGGAGAGGAGGGGAGTGGGGAGAGAGGTGAGAGGAGAGGATCGGGGAGAGTGGTGAGAAGAGAGGAGAGAGGTGAGAGGAGAGGAGAGGGGAGAGAGAGGAGAGGAGTGGGGAGAGAGGTGAGAGGAGAGGAGCGGGGAGAGTGGTGAGAGGAGAGGAGAGAGGTGAGAGGAGAGGAGAGGGGAGAGAGAGGAGAGGAGTGGGGAGAGAGGAGAGGAGAGGAGTGGGGAGAGAGGTGAGCGGGGAGAGAGGTGAGAGGAGAGGAGCCGAGATAGAGGAGAGGAGAGGAGCGGGGAGAGAGGTGAGCGGGGAGAGAGGAGAGGAGAGGAGCGGGGAGAGATGTGAGAGGAGAGGAGCGGGGAGAGAGGTGAGAGGAGAGGAGCGGGGAGAGAGGTGAGAGGAGAGGAGCGGGGAGAGAGGTGAGAGGAGAGGAGAGAGGTGAGAGGAGAGGAGCCGGGAGAGAGGTGAGAGGAGAGGAGCCGGGAGAGAGGAGAGGAGAGGAGCGAGGAGAGAGGTGAGCGGGGAGAGAGGAGAGGAGAGGAGCGGGGAGAGATGTGAGAGGAGAGGAGCAGGGACAGAGGTGAGAGGAGAGGAGCGGGGAGAGAGGTGAGAGGAGAGGAGCGGGGAGAGAGGTGAGAGGAGAGGAGAGAGGTGAGAGGAGAGGAGCGGGGAGAGTGGTGAGAGGAGAGGAGAGAGGTGAGAGGAGAGGAGAGGGGAGAGAGAGGAGAGGAGAGGAGTGGGGAGAGAGGTGAGAGGAGAGGAGCCGAGATAGTGGAGAGGAGAGGAGCGGGGAGAGAGGTGAGCGGGGAGAGAGGAGAGGAGAGGAGCGGGGAGAGAGGTGAGAGGAGAGGAGCGGGGAGAGAGGAGAGGAGCGGGTAGAGAGGTGAGCGGGGAGAGAGGAGAGGAGAGGAGCGGGAGAGAGGTGAGAGGAGAGGAGCAGGGAGAGAGGAGAGGAGCGGGGAGAGAGGTGAGAGGAGAGGAGCGGGGAGAGAGGTGAGAGGAGAGGAGCGGGGAGAGAGGTGAGAGGAGAGAGGTGAGAGGAGAGGAGCGGGAAGAGAGGTGAGAGGAGAGGAGAGAGGTGAGAGGAGAGCAGCGGGGAGAGAGGTGAGAGAAGAGGAGAGAGTTGAGAGGAGAAGAGCGGGGAGAGAGAGGAGAGGAGAGGAGAGATGTGAGAGGAGAGGAGTGGGGAGAGAGGTAGAGGAGAAGAGCGGGAGAGAGGTGAGAGGAGAGGAGAGATGTGAGAGGAGAGGAGCGGGGAGAGAGAGGAGAGGAGCGGGGAGAGAGGAGAGGAGAGGAGTGGGGAGAGAGGTGAGAGGAGAGGAGCGGGGAGAGGAGAGGAGCGGGGAGAGAGGTGAGAGGAGAGGAGAGGAGAGATGTGAGAGGAGAGGAGCGGGGAGAGAGAGGAGAGGAGCGGGGAGAGAGGAGAGGAGAGGAGTGGGGAGAGAGGTGAGAGGAGAGGAGCCGGGAGAGAGGAGAGGAGCGGGGAGAGAGGTGAGTGGGGAGAGAGGAGAGGAGAGGAGCGGGGAGAGATGTGAGAGGAGAGGAGCAGGGAGAGAGGAGAGGAGCGGGGTGAGAGGTGAGAGGAGAGGAGCGGGGAGAGAGGTGAGAGGAGAGGAGCGGGGAGAGAGGTGAGAGGAGAGGAGCGGGGAGAGAGGTGATAGGAGAGGTCAGAGGAGAGGAGCGGGGAGAGAGGTGAGAGGAGAGGAGAGAGAGGAGAGGAGCGGGGGGAGAGGTGAGAGGAGAGGAGCAGGGAGAGAGGTGAGAGGAGAGTAGAGGAGCGGGAAGAGAGGTGAGAGGAGAGGAGCGGGGAGAGAGGTGAGAGGAGAGGAGCGGGAGAGAGGTGAGAGGAGAGGAGCGGGGAGAGAGGTGAGAGGAGAGGAGCAGGGAGAGAGGTGAGAGGAGAGTAGAGGAGCGGGAAGAGAGGTGAGAGGAGAGGAGCAGGGAGAGAGGTGAGAGGAGAGGAGCGGGGAGAGAGGATAGAGGAGAGGAGATAGGAGAGATGAGAGAGGAGAGAGGAGAGGAGCGGGGAGAGAGGTGAGAGGAGAAGAGCGGGGAGAGAGGTGAGAGGAGAGGAGAGATGTGAGAGGAGCGGGGAGAGAGAGGAGAGGAGAGGAGCGGGGAGAGAGGAGAGGAGAGGAGTGGGGAGAGAGGTGAGAGGAGAGGAGCCGGGAGAGAGGAGAGGAGCGGGTAGAGAGGTGAGCGGGGAGAGAGGAGAGGAGAGGAGCGGGAGAGATGTGAGAGGAGAGGAGCAGGGAGAGAGGAGAGGAGCGGGGAGAGAGGTGAGAGGAGAGGAGAGAGGTGAGAGGAGAGGAGAGGGGAGAGAGAGGAGAGGAAAGGAGCGGGGAGAGAGGAGAGGAGAGGAGTGGGGAGAGAGGTGAGAGGAGAGGATCGGGGAGAGAGGTGAGAAGAGAGGAGAGAGGTGAGAGGAGAGGAGAGGGGAGAGAGAGGAGAGGAGAGGAGCTTGGACAGAGGAGAGGAGTGGGGAGAGAGGTGAGAGGAGAGGAGCGGGGAGAGAGGTGAGAGGAGAGGAGCAGGGAGAGAGGTGAGAGGAGAGGAGAGATGTGAGAGGAGAGGAGCGGGGAGAGAGAGGAGAGGAGAGGAGCGGGGAGAGAGGAGAGGAGAGGAGCTGGGAGAGAGGTGAGAGGAGAGGAGCCGGGAGAGAGGTGAGAGTAGAGGAGAGAGGTGAGAGGAGAGGACCGGGGAGAGAGGTGAGAGGAGAGGAGCGGGGAGAGAGGTGAGAGGAGAGGAGCGGGGAGAGAGGTGAGCGGGGAGGAGCAGGGAGAGAGGAGAGGAGCGGGGAGAGAGGTGAGAGGAGAGGAGCGGGGAGAGAGGTGAGAGGAGAGGAGCGGGGAGAGAGGTGAGAGGAGAGGAGCCGGGAGAGAGGAGAGAAGAGGAGCGGGGAGACAGGTGAGAGGGGAGAGAGGAGAGGAGCGGGGAGAGATGTGAGAGGAGAGGAGCAGGGAGAGAGGAGAGGAGCGGGGAGAGAGGTGAGAGGAGAGGAGCGGGGAGAGAGGTGAGAGGAGAGGAGCGGGGAGAGAGGTGAGAGGAGAGGAGAGAGGTGAGAGGAGAGGAGAGGGGAGAGAGGTGAGAGGAGAGGAGAGAGGTGAGAGGAGAGGAGCGGGGAGAGAGGTGAGAGGAGAGGAGCGGGGAGAGAGGTGAGAGGAGAGGAGCGGGGAGAGAGGTGAGAGGAGAGGAGCGGGGAGAGAGGTGAGAGGAGAGGAGCGGGGAGAGAGGTGAGAGGAGAGAGGTGAGAGGAGAGGAGCGGGGTGAGAGGTGAGAGGAGAGGAGCGGGGAGAGAGAGAGGAGAGGAGCGGGAGAGAGGTGAGAGGAGAGGAGCGGGGAGAGAGGTGAGAGGAGAGGAGCGGGGAGAGAGGTGAGAGGAGAGGAGCGGGGAGAGAGGTGAGAGGAGAGGAGCGGGGAGAGAGTGTGAGAGGAGAGGAGCGGGGAGAGAGGTGAGAGGAGCGGGGAGAGAGGTGAGAGGAGAGGAGCGGGGTGAGAGGTGAGAGGAGAGGAGCGGGGAGAGAGGAGAGGAGCGAGGAGAGAGGTGAGAGGAGAGGAGCGGGGAGAGTGGTGAGAGCAGAGGAGAGAGGTGAGAGGAGGGGAGAGAGAGGAGAGGAAAAGAGCGGGGAGAGAGGAGAGGAGAAGAGTGGGGAGAGAGGTGAGAGGAGAGGATCGGGGAGAGTGGTGAGAAGAGAGGAGAGAGGTGAGAGGAGAGGAGAGGGGAGAGAGAGGAGAGGAGAGGAGAGAGGTGAGAGGAGAGGAGAGGGGAGAGAGAGGAGAGGAGAGGAGAGGAGTGGGGAGAGAGGAGAGGAGAGGAGTGGGGAGAGAGGTGAGAGGAGAGGAGCGGGAGAGAGGAGATGAGAGGAGCGGGGAGAGAGGTGAGCGGGGAGAGAGGAGAGGAGCGGGGAGAGATGTGAGAGGAGAGGTGCAGGGAGAGAGGAGAGGAGAGGAGCGGGGAGAGAGGTGGAGGAGAGGAGCGGGGAGAGAGGTGAGAGGAGAGGAGCGGGGAGAGAGGTGAGAGGAGAGGAGCAGGGACAGAGGTGAGAGGAGAGGAGCGGGGAGAGAGGTGAGAGGAGAGGAGCGGGGAGAGAGGTGAGAGGAGAGGTCAGAGGAGAGGAGCGGGGAGAGAGGTGAGAGGAGAGGAGAGGAGCGGGGGAGAGGTGAGAGGAGAGGAGCAGGGAGAGAGGTGAGAGGAGAGTAGAGGAGCGGGAGAGAGGTGAGAGGAGAGGAGCGGGGAGAGAGGTGAGAGGAGAGGAGCGGGAGAGAGGTGAGAGGAGAGGAGCGGGGAGAGAGGTGAGAGGAGAGGAGCAGGGAGAGAGGTGAGAGGAGAGTAGAGGAGCGGGAGAGAGGTGAGAGGAGAGGAGCAGGGAGAGAGGAGAGGAGCGGGGAGAGAGGTGAGAGGAGAGGAGCGGGGAGAGAGGTGAGAGGAGAGGAGCGGGGAGAGTGGTGAGAGGAGAGGAGAGAGGTGAGAGGAGAGGAGAGGGGAGAGAGGTGAGAGGAGAGGAGAGAGGTGAGAGGAGAGGAGCGGGGAGAGAGGTGAGAGGAGAGGAACGGGGAGAGAGGTGAGAGGAGAGGAGTGGGGAGAGAGGTGAGAGGAAAGGAGCGGGGAGAGGTGTGAGAGGAGAGGAGCGGGGAGAGAGGTGAGAGGAGAGAGGTGATAGGAGAGGAGCGGGGTGAGAGGTGAGAGGAGAGGAGCGGGGAGAGAGAAGAGGAGAGGAGCGAGGAGAGAGGTGAGAGGAGAGGAGCGGGGAGAGTGGTGAGAGGAGAGGAACGGGGAGAGAGGTGAGAGGAGAGGAGCGGGGAGAGAGGTGAGAGGAGAGGAGCGGGGAGAGGTGTGAGAGGAGAGGAGCGGGGAGAGAGGTGAGAGGAGCGGGGAGAGAGGTGAGAGGAGAAGAGCGGGGTGAGAGGTGAGAGGAGAGGAGCGGGGAGAGAGGAGAGGAGCGAGGAGAGAGGTGAGAGGAGAGGAGCGGGGAGAGTGGTGAGAGCAGAGGAGAGAGGTGAGAGGAGGGGAGAGAGAGGAGAGGAAAAGAGCGGGGAGAGAGGAGAGGAGAAGAGTGGGGAGAGAGGTGAGAGGAGAGGATCGGGGAGAGTGGTGAGAAGAGAGGAGAGAGGTGAGAGGAGAGGAGAGGGGAGAGAGAGGAGAGGAGAGGAGAGAGGTGAGAGGAGAGGAGAGGGGAGAGAGAGGAGAGGAGAGGAGAGGAGTGGGGAGAGAGGAGAGGAGAGGAGTGGGGAGAGAGGTGAGAGGAGAGGAGCCGGGAGAGAGGAGATGAGAGGAGCGGGGAGAGAGGTGAGCGGGGAGAGAGGAGAGGAGCGGGGAGAGATGTGAGAGGAGAGGTGCAGGGAGAGAGGAGAGGAGAGGAGCGGGGAGAGAGGTGGGAGGAGAGGAGCGGGGAGAGAGGTGAGAGGAGAGGAGCGGGGAGAGAGGTGAGAGGAGAGGAGCAGGGACAGAGGTGAGAGGAGAGGAGCGGGGAGAGAGGTGAGAGGAGAGGAGCGGGGAGAGAGGTGATAGGAGAGGTCAGAGGAGAGGAGCGGGGAGAGAGGTGAGAGGAGAGGAGAGAGAGGAGAGGAGCGGGGGGAGAGGTGAGAGGAGAGGAGCAGGGAGAGAGGTGAGAGGAGAGTAGAGGAGCGGGAAGAGAGGTGAGAGGAGAGGAGCGGGGAGAGAGGTGAGAGGAGAGGAGCGGGAGAGAGGTGAGAGGAGAGGAGCGGGGAGAGAGGTGAGAGGAGAGGAGCAGGGAGAGAGGTGAGAGGAGAGTAGAGGAGCGGGAAGAGAGGTGAGAGGAGAGGAGCAGGGAGAGAGGTGAGAGGAGAGGAGCGGGGAGAGAGGATAGAGGAGAGGAGATAGGAGAGATGAGAGAGGAGAGAGGAGAGGAGCGGGGAGAGAGGTGAGAGGAGAAGAGCGGGGAGAGAGGTGAGAGGAGAGGAGAGATGTGAGAGGAGCGGGGAGAGAGAGGAGAGGAGAGGAGCGGGGAGAGAGGAGAGGAGAGGAGTGGGGAGAGAGGTGAGAGGAGAGGAGCCGGGAGAGAGGAGAGGAGCGGGTAGAGAGGTGAGCGGGGAGAGAGGAGAGGAGAGGAGCGGGAGAGATGTGAGAGGAGAGGAGCAGGGAGAGAGGAGAGGAGCGGGGAGAGAGGTGAGAGGAGAGGAGCGGGGAGAGAGGTGAGAGGAGAGGAGCGGGGAGAGAGGTGAGAGGAGAGAGGTGAGAGGAGAGGAGCGGGAAGAGAGGTGAGAGGAGAGGAGAGAGGTGAGAGGAGAGCAGCGGGGAGAGAGGTGAGAGGAGAGGAGAGAGTGAGAGGAGAAGAGCGGGGAGAGAGAGGAGAGGAGAGGAGAGATGTGAGAGGAGAGGAGTGGGGAGAGAGGTGAGAGGAGAGAGAGCGGGAGAGAGGTGAGAGGAGAGGAGAGATGTGAGAGGAGAGGAGCGGGGAGAGAGAGGAGAGGAGCGGGGAGAGAGGAGAGGAGAGGAGTGGGGAGAGAGGTGAGAGGAGAGGAGCGGGGAGAGGAGAGGAGCGGGGAGAGAGGTGAGAGGAGAGGAGAGGAGAGATGTGAGAGGAGAGGAGCGGGGAGAGAGAGGAGAGGAGCGGGGAGAGAGGAGAGGAGAGGAGTGGGGAGAGAGGTGAGAGGAGAGGAGCCGGGAGAGAGGAGAGGAGCGGGGAGAGAGGTGAGTGGGGAGAGAGGAGAGGAGAGGAGCGGGGAGAGATGTGAGAGGAGAGGAGCAGGGAGAGAGGAGAGGAGCAGGGTGAGAGGTGAGAGGAGAGGAGCGGGGAGAGAGGTGAGAGGAGAGGAGCGGGGAGAGAGGTGAGAGGAGAGGAGAGAGGTGAGAGGAGAGCAGCGGGGAGAGAGGTGAGAGGAGAGGAGCAGGGAGAGAGGTGAGAGGAGAGGAGAGATGTGAGAGGAGAGGAGCGGGGAGAGAGGAGTGGAGAGGTGCGGGGAGAGAGGAGAGGAGAGGAGTGGGGAGAGAGGTGAGAGGAGAGGAGCCGGGAGAGAGGAGAGGAGAGGAGCAGGGAGAGAGGTGAGAGGAGAGGAGAGATGTGAGAGGAGAGGAGAGGGGAGAGAGAGGAGAGGAGAGGAGCGGGGAGAAAGGTGAGCGGGGAGAGAGGAGAGGAGAGGAACGGGGAGAGATGTGAGAGGAGAGGAGCAGGGAGAGAGAAGAGGAGAGGAGCGGGGAGAGAGGTGAGAGGAGAGGAGCAGGGAGAGAGGTGAGAGGAGAGGAGCGGGGAGAGAGGTGAGAGGAGAGGAGCGGGGAGAGAGGTGAGAGGAGAGGAGCGGGGAGAGAGGAGAGGAGAGGAGCGAGGAGAGAGGTGAGAGGAGAGGAGCGGGGAGAGTGGTGAGAGGAGAGGAGAGAGGTGAGAGGAGAGGAGAGGGGAGAGAGAGGAGAGGAAAGGAGCGGGGAGAGAGGAGAGGAGAGGAGGGGAGTGGGGAGAGAGGTGAGAGGAGAGGATCGGGGAGAGTGGTGAGAAGAGAGGAGAGAGGTGAGAGGAGAGGAGAGGGGAGAGAGAGGAGAGGAGTGGGGAGAGAGGTGAGAGGAGAGGAGCGGGGAGAGTGGTGAGAGGAGAGGAGAGAGGTGAGAGGAGAGGAGAGGGGAGAGAGAGGAGAGGAGAGGAGTGGGGAGAGAGGAGAGGAGAGGAGTGGGGAGAGAGGTGAGAGGAGAGGAGCCGAGATAGAGGAGAGGAGAGGAGCGGGGAGAGAGGTGAGCGGGGAGAGAGGAGAGGAGAGGAGCGGGGAGAGATGTGAGAGGAGAGGAGCGGGGAGAGAGGTGAGAGGAGAGGAGCGGGGAGAGAGGTGAGAGGAGAGGAGCGGGGAGAGAGGTGAGAGGAGAGGAGAGAGGTGAGAGGAGAGGAGCGGGAGAGAGGTGAGAGGAGAGGAGCCGGGAGAGAGGAGAGGAGAGGAGCGAGGAGAGAGGTGAGCGGGGAGAGAGGAGAGGAGAGGAGCGGGGAGAGATGTGAGAGGAGAGGAGCAGGGACAGAGGTGAGAGGAGAGGAGCGGGGAGAGAGGTGAGAGGAGAGGAGCGGGGAGAGAGGTGAGAGGAGAGGAGAGAGGTGAGAGGAGAGGAGCGGGGAGAGTGGTGAGAGGAGAGGAGAGAGGTGAGAGGAGAGGAGAGGGGAGAGAGAGGAGAGGAGAGGAGCGGGGAGAGAGGTGAGAGGAGAGGAGCCGAGATAGTGGAGAGGAGAGGAGCGGGGAGAGAGGTGAGCGGGGAGAGAGGAGAGGAGAGGAGTGGGGAGAGAGGTGAGAGGAGAGGAGAGAGTGAGAGGAGAGGAGCGGGGAGAGAGGAGTGGAGAGGTGCGGGGAGAGAGGAGAGGAGAGGAGTGGGGAGAGAGGTGAGAGGAGAGGAGCCGGGAGAGAGGAGAGGAGAGGAGCAGGGAGAGAGGTGAGAGGAGAGGAGAGATGTGAGAGGAGAGGAGAGGGGAGAGAGAGGAGAGGAGAGGAGCGGGGAGAGAGGTGAGCGGGGAGAGAGGAGAGGAGAGGAACGGGGAGAGATGTGAGAGGAGAGGAGCAGGGAGAGAGAAGAGGAGAGGAGCGGGGAGAGAGGTGAGAGGAGAGGAGCAGGGAGAGAGGTGAGAGGAGAGGAGCGGGGAGAGAGGTGAGAGGAGAGGAGCGGGGAGAGAGGTGAGAGGAGAGGAGCGGGGAGAGAGGAGAGGAGAGGAGCGAGGAGAGAGGTGAGAGGAGAGGAGCGGGGAGAGTGGTGAGAGGAGAGGAGAGAGGTGAGAGGAGAGGAGAGGGGAGAGAGAGGAGAGGAAAGGAGCGGGGAGAGAGGAGAGGAGAGGAGGGGAGTGGGGAGAGAGGTGAGAGGAGAGGATCGGGGAGAGTGGTGAGAAGAGAGGAGAGAGGTGAGAGGAGAGGAGAGGGGAGAGAGAGGAGAGGAGTGGGGAGAGAGGTGAGAGGAGAGGAGCGGGGAGAGTGGTGAGAGGAGAGGAGAGAGGTGAGAGGAGAGGAGAGGGGAGAGAGAGGAGAGGAGTGGGGAGAGAGGAGAGGAGAGGAGTGGGGAGAGAGGTGAGCGGGGAGAGAGGTGAGAGGAGAGGAGCCGAGATAGAGGAGAGGAGAGGAGCGGGGAGAGAGGTGAGCGGGGAGAGAGGAGAGGAGAGGAGCGGGGAGAGATGTGAGAGGAGAGGAGCGGGGAGAGAGGTGAGAGGAGAGGAGCGGGGAGAGAGGTGAGAGGAGAGGAGCGGGGAGAGAGGTGAGAGGAGAGGAGAGAGGTGAGAGGAGAGGAGCGGGGAGAGAGGTGAGAGGAGAGGAGCCGGGAGAGAGGAGAGGAGAGGAGCGAGGAGAGAGGTGAGCGGGGAGAGAGGAGAGGAGAGGAGCGGGGAGAGATGTGAGAGGAGAGGAGCAGGGACAGAGGTGAGAGGAGAGGAGCGGGGAGAGAGGTGAGAGGAGAGGAGCGGGGAGAGAGGTGAGAGGAGAGGAGAGAGGTGAGAGGAGAGGAGCGGGGAGAGTGGTGAGAGGAGAGGAGAGAGGTGAGAGGAGAGGAGAGGGGAGAGAGAGGAGAGGAGAGGAGTGGGGAGAGAGGTGAGAGGAGAGGAGCCGAGATAGTGGAGAGGAGAGGAGCGGGGAGAGAGGTGAGCGGGGAGAGAGGAGAGGAGAGGAGTGGGGAGAGAGGTGAGAGGAGAGGAGCCGGGAGAGAGGAGAGGAGCGGGTAGAGAGGTGAGCGGGGAGAGAGGAGAGGAGAGGAGCGGGAGAGATGTGAGAGGAGAGGAGCAGGGAGAGAGGAGAGGAGCGGGGAGAGAGGTGAGAGGAGAGGAGCGGGGAGAGAGGTGAGAGGAGAGGAGCGGGGAGAGAGGTGAGAGGAGAGAGGTGAGAGGAGAGGAGCGGGAAGAGAGGTGAGAGGAGAGGAGAGAGGTGAGAGGAGAGCAGCGGGGAGAGAGGTGAGAGAAGAGGAGAGAGTTGAGAGGAGAAGAGCGGGGAGAGAGAGGAGAGGAGAGGAGAGATGTGAGAGGAGAGGAGTGGGGAGAGAGGTTAGAGGAGAAGAGCGGGAGAGAGGTGAGAGGAGAGGAGAGATGTGAGAGGAGAGGAGCGGGGAGAGAGAGGAGAGGAGCGGGGAGAGAGGAGAGGAGAGGAGTGGGGAGAGAGGTGAGAGGAGAGGAGCGGGGAGAGGAGAGGAGCGGGGAGAGAGGTGAGAGGAGAGGAGAGGAGAGATGTGAGAGGAGAGGAGCGGGGAGAGAGAGGAGAGGAGCGGGGAGAGAGGAGAGGAGAGGAGTGGGGAGAGAGGTGAGAGGAGAGGAGCCGGGAGAGAGGAGAGGAGCGGGGAGAGAGGTGAGTGGGGAGAGAGGAGAGGAGAGGAGCGGGGAGAGATGTGAGAGGAGAGGAGCAGGGAGAGAGGAGAGGAGCGGGGTGAGAGGTGAGAGGAGAGGAGCGGGGAGAGAGGTGAGAGGAGAGGAGCGGGGAGAGAGGTGAGAGGAGAGGAGCGGGGAGAGAGGTGAGAGGAGAGGTCAGAGGAGAGGAGCGGGAGAGAGGTGAGAGGAGAGGAGAGAGAGGAGAGGAGCGGGGGAGAGGTGAGAGGAGAGGAGCAGGGAGAGAGGTGAGAGGAGAGAGAGGAGCGGGAGAGAGGTGAGAGGAGAGGAGCGGGGAGAGAGGTGAGAGGAGAGGAGCGGGAGAGAGGTGAGAGGAGAGGAGCGGGGAGAGAGGTGAGAGGAGAGGAGCAGGGAGAGAGGTGAGAGGAGAGAGAGGAGCGGGAGAGAGGTGAGAGGAGAGGAGCAGGGAGAGAGGTGAGAGGAGAGGAGCGGGGAGAGAGGATAGAGGAGAGGAGATGGAGAGATGAGAGAGGAGAGAGGAGAGGAGCGGGGAGAGAGGTGAGAGGAGAGGAGCGGGGAGAGAGGTGAGAGGAGAGGAGAGATGTGAGAGGAGCGGGGAGAGAGAGGAGAGGAGAGGAGCGGGGAGAGAGGAGAGGAGAGGAGTGGGGAGAGAGGTGAGAGGAGAGGAGCCGGGAGAGAGGAGAGGAGCGGGTAGAGAGGTGAGCGGGGAGAGAGGAGAGGAGAGGAGCGGGAGAGATGTGAGAGGAGAGGAGCAGGGAGAGAGGAGAGGAGCGGGGAGAGAGGTGAGAGGAGAGGAGAGAGGTGAGAGGAGAGGAGAGGGGAGAGAGAGGAGAGGAGAGGAGCGGGGAGAGAGGAGAGGAGAGGAGTGGGGAGAGAGGTGAGAGGAGAGGAGCGGGGAGAGAGGTGAGAGGAGAGGAGAGAGGTGAGAGGAGAGGAGAGGGGAGAGAGAGGAGAGGAGAGGAGCTGGGAGAGAGGAGAGGAGTGGGGAGAGAGGTGAGAGGAGAGGAGCGGGGAGAGAGGTGAGAGGAGAGGAGCAGGGAGAGAGGTGAGAGGAGAGGAGAGATGTGAGAGGAGAGGAGCGGGGAGAGAGAGGAGAGGAGAGGAGCGGGGAGAGAGGAGAGGAGAGGAGCTGGGAGAGAGGTGAGAGGAGAGGAGCCGGGAGAGAGGTGAGAGTAGAGGAGAGAGGTGAGAGGAGAGGAGCGGGGAGAGAGGTGAGAGGAGAGGAGCGGGGAGAGAGGTGAGAGGAGAGGAGCGGGGAGAGAGGTGAGCGGGGAGGAGCAGGGAGAGAGGAGAGGAGCGGGGAGAGAGGTGAGAGGAGAGGAGCGGGGAGAGAGGTGAGAGGAGAGGAGCGGGGAGAGAGGTGAGAGGAGAGGAGCGGGAGAGAGGAGAGAAGAGGAGCGGGGAGACAGGTGAGAGGGGAGAGAGGAGAGGAGCGGGGAGAGATGTGAGAGGAGAGGAGCAGGGAGAGAGGAGAGGAGCGGGGAGAGAGGTGAGAGGAGAGGAGCGGGGAGAGAGGTGAGAGGAGAGGAGCGGGGAGAGTGGTGAGAGGAGAGGAGAGAGGTGAGAGGAGAGGAGAGGGGAGAGAGGTGAGAGGAGAGGAGAGAGGTGAGAGGAGAGGAGCGGGGAGAGAGGTGAGAGGAGAGGAGCGGGGAGAGAGGTGAGAGGAGAGGAGTGGGGAGAGAGGTGAGAGGAAAGGAGCGGGGAGAGGGTGAGAGGAGAGGAGCGGGGAGAGAGGTGAGAGGAGAGAGGTGAGAGGAGAGGAGCGGGGTGAGAGGTGAGAGGAGAGGAGCGGGGAGAGAGAGAGGAGAGGAGCGAGGAGAGAGGTGAGAGGAGAGGAGCGGGGAGAGTGGTGAGAGGAGAGGAACGGGGAGAGAGGTGAGAGGAGAGGAGCGGGGAGAGAGGTGAGAGGAGAGGAGCGGGGAGAGGTGTGAGAGGAGAGGAGCGGGGAGAGAGGTGAGAGGAGCGGGGAGAGAGGTGAGAGGAGAGGAGCGGGGTGAGAGGTGAGAGGAGAGGAGCGGGGAGAGAGGAGAGGAGCGAGGAGAGAGGTGAGAGGAGAGGAGCGGGGAGAGTGGTGAGAGCAGAGGAGAGAGGTGAGAGGAGGGGAGAGAGAGGAGAGGAAAAGAGCGGGGAGAGAGGAGAGGAGAAGAGTGGGGAGAGAGGTGAGAGGAGAGGATCGGGGAGAGTGGTGAGAAGAGAGGAGAGAGGTGAGAGGAGAGGAGAGGGGAGAGAGAGGAGAGGAGAGGAGAGAGGTGAGAGGAGAGGAGAGGGGAGAGAGAGGAGAGGAGAGGAGAGGAGTGGGGAGAGAGGAGAGGAGAGGAGTGGGGAGAGAGGTGAGAGGAGAGGAGCGGGAGAGAGGAGATGAGAGGAGCGGGGAGAGAGGTGAGCGGGGAGAGAGGAGAGGAGCGGGGAGAGATGTGAGAGGAGAGGTGCAGGGAGAGAGGAGAGGAGAGGAGCGGGGAGAGAGGTGGGAGGAGAGGAGCGGGGAGAGAGGTGAGAGGAGAGGAGCGGGGAGAGAGGTGAGAGGAGAGGAGCAGGGACAGAGGTGAGAGGAGAGGAGCGGGGAGAGAGGTGAGAGGAGAGGAGCGGGGAGAGAGGTGAGAGGAGAGGTCAGAGGAGAGGAGCGGGGAGAGAGGTGAGAGGAGAGGAGAGGAGCGGGGGAGAGGTGAGAGGAGAGGAGCAGGGAGAGAGGTGAGAGGAGAGTAGAGGAGCGGGAAGAGAGGTGAGAGGAGAGGAGCGGGGAGAGAGGTGAGAGGAGAGGAGCGGGAGAGAGGTGAGAGGAGAGGAGCGGGGAGAGAGGTGAGAGGAGAGGAGCAGGGAGAGAGGTGAGAGGAGAGTAGAGGAGCGGGAGAGAGGTGAGAGGAGAGGAGCAGGGAGAGAGGAGAGGAGCGGGGAGAGAGGTGAGAGGAGAGGAGCGGGGAGAGAGGTGAGAGGAGAGGAGCGGGGAGAGTGGTGAGAGGAGAGGAGAGAGGTGAGAGGAGAGGAGAGGGGAGAGAGGTGAGAGGAGAGGAGAGAGGTGAGAGGAGAGGAGCGGGGAGAGAGGTGAGAGGAGAGGAACGGGGAGAGAGGTGAGAGGAGAGGAGTGGGGAGAGAGGTGAGAGGAGAGGAGCGGGGAGAGGTGTGAGAGGAGAGGAGCGGGGAGAGAGGTGAGAGGAGAGAGGTGATAGGAGAGGAGCGGGGTGAGAGGTGAGAGGAGAGGAGCGGGGAGAGAGAAGAGGAGAGGAGCGAGGAGAGAGGTGAGAGGAGAGGAGCGGGGAGAGTGGTGAGAGGAGAGGAACGGGGAGAGAGGTGAGAGGAGAGGAGCGGGGAGAGAGGTGAGAGGAGAGGAGCGGGGAGAGGTGTGAGAGGAGAGGAGCGGGGAGAGAGGTGAGAGGAGCGGGGAGAGAGGTGAGAGGAGAAGAGCGGGGTGAGAGGTGAGAGGAGAGGAGCGGGGAGAGAGGAGAGGAGCGAGGAGAGAGGTGAGAGGAGAGGAGCGGGGAGAGTGGTGAGAGCAGAGGAGAGAGGTGAGAGGAGGGGAGAGAGAGGAGAGGAAAAGAGCGGGGAGAGAGGAGAGGAGAAGAGTGGGGAGAGAGGTGAGAGGAGAGGATCGGGGAGAGTGGTGAGAAGAGAGGAGAGAGGTGAGAGGAGAGGAGAGGGGAGAGAGAGGAGAGGAGAGGAGAGAGGTGAGAGGAGAGGAGAGGGGAGAGAGAGGAGAGGAGAGGAGAGGAGTGGGGAGAGAGGAGAGGAGAGGAGTGGGGAGAGAGGTGAGAGGAGAGGAGCCGGGAGAGAGGAGATGAGAGGAGCGGGGAGAGAGGTGAGCGGGGAGAGAGGAGAGGAGCGGGGAGAGATGTGAGAGGAGAGGTGCAGGGAGAGAGGAGAGGAGAGGAGCGGGGAGAGAGGTGGAGGAGAGGAGCGGGGAGAGAGGTGAGAGGAGAGGAGCGGGGAGAGAGGTGAGAGGAGAGGAGCAGGGACAGAGGTGAGAGGAGAGGAGCGGGGAGAGAGGTGAGAGGAGAGGAGCGGGGAGAGAGGTGATAGGAGAGGTCAGAGGAGAGGAGCGGGGAGAGAGGTGAGAGGAGAGGAGAGAGAGGAGAGGAGCGGGGGGAGAGGTGAGAGGAGAGGAGCAGGGAGAGAGGTGAGAGGAGAGTAGAGGAGCGGGAAGAGAGGTGAGAGGAGAGGAGCGGGGAGAGAGGTGAGAGGAGAGGAGCGGGAAGAGAGGTGAGAGGAGAGGAGCGGGGAGAGAGGTGAGAGGAGAGGAGCAGGGAGAGAGGTGAGAGGAGAGTAGAGGAGCGGGAAGAGAGGTGAGAGGAGAGGAGCAGGGAGAGAGGTGAGAGGAGAGGAGCGGGGAGAGAGGATAGAGGAGAGGAGATAGGAGAGATGAGAGAGGAGAGAGGAGAGGAGCGGGGAGAGAGGTGAGAGGAGAAGAGCGGGGAGAGAGGTGAGAGGAGAGGAGAGATGTGAGAGGAGCGGGGAGAGAGAGGAGAGGAGAGGAGCGGGGAGAGAGGAGAGGAGAGGAGTGGGGAGAGAGGTGAGAGGAGAGGAGCCGGGAGAGAGGAGAGGAGCGGGTAGAGAGGTGAGCGGGGAGAGAGGAGAGGAGAGGAGCGGGAGAGATGTGAGAGGAGAGGAGCAGGGAGAGAGGAGAGGAGCGGGGAGAGAGGTGAGAGGAGAGGAGCGGGGAGAGAGGTGAGAGGAGAGGAGCGGGGAGAGAGGTGAGAGGAGAGAGGTGAGAGGAGAGGAGCGGGAAGAGAGGTGAGAGGAGAGGAGAGAGGTGAGAGGAGAGCAGCGGGGAGAGAGGTGAGAGAAGAGGAGAGAGTGAGAGGAGAAGAGCGGGGAGAGAGAGGAGAGGAGAGGAGAGATGTGAGAGGAGAGGAGTGGGGAGAGAGGTTAGAGGAGAGAGCGGGAGAGAGGTGAGAGGAGAGGAGAGATGTGAGAGGAGAGGAGCGGGGAGAGAGAGGAGAGGAGCGGGGAGAGAGGAGAGGAGAGGAGTGGGGAGAGAGGTGAGAGGAGAGGAGCGGGGAGAGGAGAGGAGCGGGGAGAGAGGTGAGAGGAGAGGAGAGGAGAGATGTGAGAGGAGAGGAGCGGGGAGAGAGAGGAGAGGAGCGGGGAGAGAGGAGAGGAGAGGAGTGGGGAGAGAGGTGAGAGGAGAGGAGCCGGGAGAGAGGAGAGGAGCGGGGAGAGAGGTGAGTGGGGAGAGAGGAGAGGAGAGGAGCGGGGAGAGATGTGAGAGGAGAGGAGCAGGGAGAGAGGAGAGGAGCAGGGTGAGAGGTGAGAGGAGAGGAGCGGGGAGAGAGGTGAGAGGAGAGGAGCGGGGAGAGAGGTGAGAGGAGAGGAGAGAGGTGAGAGGAGAGCAGCGGGGAGAGAGGTGAGAGGAGAGGAGCAGGGAGAGAGGTGAGAGGAGAGGAGAGATGTGAGAGGAGAGGAGCGGGGAGAGAGGAGTGGAGAGGTGCGGGGAGAGAGGAGAGGAGAGGAGTGGGGAGAGAGGTGAGAGGAGAGGAGCCGGGAGAGAGGAGAGGAGAGGAGCAGGGAGAGAGGTGAGAGGAGAGGAGAGATGTGAGAGGAGAGGAGAGGGGAGAGAGAGGAGAGGAGAGGAGCGGGGAGAGAGGTGAGCGGGGAGAGAGGAGAGGAGAGGAACGGGGAGAGATGTGAGAGGAGAGGAGCAGGGAGAGAGAAGAGGAGAGGAGCGGGGAGAGAGGTGAGAGGAGAGGAGCAGGGAGAGAGGTGAGAGGAGAGGAGCGGGGAGAGAGGTGAGAGGAGAGGAGCGGGGAGAGAGGTGAGAGGAGAGGAGCGGGGAGAGAGGAGAGGAGAGGAGCGAGGAGAGAGGTGAGAGGAGAGGAGCGGGGAGAGTGGTGAGAGGAGAGGAGAGAGGTGAGAGGAGAGGAGAGGGGAGAGAGAGGAGAGGAAAGGAGCGGGGAGAGAGGAGAGGAGAGGAGGGAGTGGGGAGAGAGGTGAGAGGAGAGGATCGGGGAGAGTGGTGAGAAGAGAGGAGAGAGGTGAGAGGAGAGGAGAGGGGAGAGAGAGGAGAGGAGTGGGGAGAGAGGTGAGAGGAGAGGAGCGGGGAGAGTGGTGAGAGGAGAGGAGAGAGGTGAGAGGAGAGGAGAGGGGAGAGAGAGGAGAGGAGAGGAGTGGGGAGAGAGGAGAGGAGAGGAGTGGGGAGAGAGGTGAGAGGAGAGGAGCCGAGATAGAGGAGAGGAGAGGAGCGGGGAGAGAGGTGAGCGGGGAGAGAGGAGAGGAGAGGAGCGGGGAGAGATGTGAGAGGAGAGGAGCGGGGAGAGAGGTGAGAGGAGAGGAGCGGGGAGAGAGGTGAGAGGAGAGGAGCGGGGAGAGAGGTGAGAGGAGAGGAGAGAGGTGAGAGGAGAGGAGCGGGGAGAGAGGTGAGAGGAGAGGAGCCGGGAGAGAGGAGAGGAGAGGAGCGAGGAGAGAGGTGAGCGGGGAGAGAGGAGAGGAGAGGAGCGGGGAGAGATGTGAGAGGAGAGGAGCAGGGACAGAGGTGAGAGGAGAGGAGCGGGGAGAGAGGTGAGAGGAGAGGAGCGGGGAGAGAGGTGAGAGGAGAGGAGAGAGGTGAGAGGAGAGGAGCGGGGAGAGTGGTGAGAGGAGAGGAGAGAGGTGAGAGGAGAGGAGAGGGGAGAGAGAGGAGAGGAGAGGAGTGGGGAGAGAGGTGAGAGGAGAGGAGCCGAGATAGTGGAGAGGAGAGGAGCGGGGAGAGAGGTGAGCGGGGAGAGAGGAGAGGAGAGGAGTGGGGAGAGAGGTGAGAGGAGAGGAGAGATGTGAGAGGAGAGGAGCGGGGAGAGAGGAGTGGAGAGGAGCGGGGAGAGAGGAGAGGAGAGGAGTGGGGAGAGAGGTGAGAGGAGAGGAGCGGGAGAGAGGAGAGGAGAGGAGCGGGGAGAGAGGTGAGAGGAGAGGAGAGATGTGAGAGGAGAGGAGAGGGGAGAGAGAGGAGAGGAGAGGAGCGGGGAGAGAAGGTGAGCGGGGAGAGAGGAGAGGAGAGGAACGGGGAGAGATGTGAGAGGAGAGGAGCAGGGAGAGAGAGAGGAGAGGAGCGGGGAGAGAGGTGAGAGGAGAGGAGCAGGGAGAGAGGTGAGAGGAGAGGAGCGGGGAGAGAGGTGAGAGGAGAGGAGCGGGGAGAGAGGTGAGAGGAGAGGAGCGGGGAGAGAGGAGAGGAGAGGAGCGAGGAGAGAGGTGAGAGGAGAGGAGCGGGGAGAGTGGTGAGAGGAGAGGAGAGAGGTGAGAGGAGAGGAGAGGGGAGAGAGGAGAGGAAGGAGCGGGGAGAGAGGAGAGGAGAGGAGGGAGTGGGGAGAGAGGTGAGAGGAGAGGATCGGGGAGAGTGGTGAGAAGAGAGGAGAGAGGTGAGAGGAGAGGAGAGGGGAGAGAGAGGAGAGGAGTGGGGAGAGAGGTGAGAGGAGAGGAGCGGGGAGAGAGGTGAGAGGAGAGGAGAGAGGTGAGAGGAGAGGAGAGGGGAGAGAGAGGAGAGGAGTGGGGAGAGAGGAGAGGAGAGGAGCGGGGAGAGAGGTGAGCGGGGAGAGAGGTGAGAGGAGAGGAGCCGAGATAGAGGAGAGGAGAGGAGCGGGGAGAGAGGTGAGCGGGGAGAGAGGAGAGGAGAGGAGCGGGGAGAGATGTGAGAGGAGAGGAGCGGGGAGAGAGGTGAGAGGAGAGGAGCGGGGAGAGAGGTGAGAGGAGAGGAGCGGGGAGAGAGGTGAGAGGAGAGGAGAGAGGTGAGAGGAGAGGAGCGGGGAGAGAGGTGAGAGGAGAGGAGCCGGGAGAGAGGAGAGGAGAGGAGCGAGGAGAGAGGTGAGCGGGGAGAGAGGAGAGGAGAGGAGCGGGGAGAGAGTGAGAGGAGAGGAGCAGGGAGAGAGGTGAGAGGAGAGGAGCGGGGAGAGAGGTGAGAGGAGAGGAGCGGGGAGAGAGGTGAGAGGAGAGGAGAGAGGTGAGAGGAGAGGAGCGGGGAGAGGGTGAGAGGAGAGGAGAGAGGTGAGAGGAGAGGAGAGGGGAGAGAGAGGAGAGGAGAGGAGTGGGGAGAGAGGTGAGAGGAGAGGAGCCGAGAGAGTGAGAGGAGAGGAGCGGGGAGAGAGGTGAGCGGGGAGAGAGGAGAGGAGAGGAGTGGGGAGAGAGGTGAGAGGAGAGGAGCCGGGAGAGAGGAGAGGAGCGGGTAGAGAGGTGAGCGGGGAGAGAGGAGAGGAGAGGAGCGGGAGAGATGTGAGAGGAGAGGAGCAGGGAGAGAGGAGAGGAGCGGGGAGAGAGGTGAGAGGAGAGGAGCGGGGAGAGAGGTGAGAGGAGAGGAGCGGGGAGAGAGGTGAGAGGAGAGAGGTGAGAGGAGAGGAGCGGGAAGAGAGGTGAGAGGAGAGGAGAGAGGTGAGAGGAGAGCAGCGGGGAGAGAGGTGAGAGAAGAGGAGAGAGTTGAGAGGAGAAGAGCGGGGAGAGAGAGGAGAGGAGAGGAGAGATGTGAGAGGAGAGGAGCGGGGAGAGAGGTTAGAGGAGAAGAGCGGGAGAGAGGTGAGAGGAGAGGAGAGATGTGAGAGGAGAGGAGCGGGGAGAGAGAGGAGAGGAGCGGGGAGAGAGGAGAGGAGAGGAGTGGGGAGAGAGGTGAGAGGAGAGGAGCGGGGAGAGGAGAGGAGCGGGGAGAGAGGTGAGAGGAGAGGAGAGGAGAGATGTGAGAGGAGAGGAGCGGGGAGAGAGAGGAGAGGAGCGGGGAGAGAGGAGAGGAGAGGAGTGGGGAGAGAGGTGAGAGGAGAGGAGCCGGGAGAGAGGAGAGGAGCGGGGAGAGAGGTGAGTGGGGAGAGAGGAGAGGAGAGGAGCGGGGAGAGATGTGAGAGGAGAGGAGCAGGGAGAGAGGAGAGGAGCGGGGTGAGAGGTGAGAGGAGAGGAGCGGGGAGAGAGGTGAGAGGAGAGGAGCGGGGAGAGAGGTGAGAGGAGAGGAGAGAGGTGAGAGGAGAGCAGCGGGGAGAGAGGTGAGAGGAGAGGAGCAGGGAGAGAGGTGAGAGGAGAGGAGAGATGTGAGAGGAGAGGAGCGGGGAGAGAGGAGTGGAGAGGTGCGGGGAGAGAGGAGAGGAGAGGAGTGGGGAGAGAGGTGAGAGGAGAGGAGCCGGGAGAGAGGAGAGGAGAGGAGCAGGGAGAGAGGTGAGAGGAGAGGAGAGATGTGAGAGGAGAGGAGAGGGGAGAGAGAGGAGAGGAGAGGAGCGGGGAGAGAGGTGAGCGGGGAGAGAGGAGAGGAGAGGAACGGGGAGAGATGTGAGAGGAGAGGAGCAGGGAGAGAGAAGAGGAGAGGAGCGGGGAGAGAGGTGAGAGGAGAGGAGCAGGGAGAGAGGTGAGAGGAGAGGAGCGGGGAGAGAGGTGAGAGGAGAGGAGCGGGGAGAGAGGTGAGAGGAGAGGAGCGGGGAGAGAGGAGAGGAGAGGAGCGAGGAGAGAGGTGAGAGGAGAGGAGCGGGGAGAGTGGTGAGAGGAGGGAGAGGTGAGAGGAGAGGAGAGGGGAGAGAGAGGAGAGGAGAGGAGCGGGGAGAGAGGAGAGGAGAGGAGGGAGTGGGGAGAGAGGTGAGAGGAGAGGATCGGGGAGAGTGGTGAGAGGAGAGGAGAGAGGTGAGAGGAGAGGAGAGGGGAGAGAGAGAGAGAGGAGTGGGGAGAGAGGTGAGAGGAGAGGAGCGGGGAGAGTGGTGAGAGGAGAGGAGAGAGGTGAGAGGAGAGGAGAGGGGAGAGAGAGGAGAGGAGAGGAGCGGGGAGAGAGGAGAGGAGAGGAGTGGGGAGAGAGGTGAGAGGAGAGGAGCCGGGAGAGAGGAGAGGAGAGGAGCGGGGAGAGAGGTGAGCGGGGAGAGAGGAGAGGAGAGGAGCGGGGAGAGATGTGAGAGGAGAGGAGCGGGGAGAGAGGTGAGAGGAGAGGAGCGGGGAGAGAGGTGAGAGGAGAGGAGCGGGGAGAGAGGTGAGAGGAGAGGAGAGAGGTGAGAGGAGAGGAGCGGGGAGAGAGGTGAGAGGAGAGGAGCGGGGAGAGAGGAGAGGAGAGGAGCGGGGAGAGAGGTGAGCGGGGAGAGAGGAGAGGAGAGGAGCGGGGAGAGATGTGAGAGGAGAGGAGCAGGGAGAGAGGTGAGAGGAGAGGAGCGGGGAGAGAGGTGAGAGGAGAGGAGCGGGGAGAGAGGTGAGAGGAGAGGAGAGAGGTGAGAGGAGAGGAGCGGGGAGAGTGGTGAGAGGAGAGGAGAGAGGTGAGAGGAGAGGAGAGGGGAGAGAGAGGAGAGGAGAGGAGCGGGGAGAGAGGTGAGAGGAGAGGAGCGGGAGAGAGGGAGAGGAGAGGAGCGGGGAGAGAGGTGAGCGGGGAGAGAGGAGAGGAGAGGAGGGGGAGAGAGGTGAGAGGAGAGGAGAGAGGTGAGAGGAGAGGAGCGGGGAGAGAGGAGAGGAGAGGAGCGGGGAGAGAGGAGAGGAGAGGAGTGGGGAGAGAGGTGAGAGGAGAGGAGCCGGGAGAGAGGAGAGGAGAGGAGCAGGGAGAGAGGTGAGAGGAGAGGAGAGATGTGAGAGGAGAGGAGAGGGGAGAGAGAGGAGAGGAGAGGAGCGGGGAGAGAGGTGAGCGGGGAGAGAGGAGAGGAGAGGAACGGGGAGAGATGTGAGAGGAGAGGAGCAGGGAGAGAGAGAGGAGAGGAGCGGGGAGAGAGGTGAGAGGAGAGGAGCAGGGAGAGAGGTGAGAGGAGAGGAGCGGGGAGAGAGGTGAGAGGAGAGGAGCGGGGAGAGAGGTGAGAGGAGAGGAGCGGGGAGAGAGGAGAGGAGAGGAGCGAGGAGAGAGGTGAGAGGAGAGGAGCGGGGAGAGTGGTGAGAGGAGAGGAGAGAGGTGAGAGGAGAGGAGAGGGGAGAGAGGAGAGGAAAGGAGCGGGGAGAGAGGAGAGGAGAGGAGGAGTGGGGAGAGAGGTGAGAGGAGAGGATCGGGGAGAGTGGTGAGAAGAGAGGAGAGAGGTGAGAGGAGAGGAGAGGGGAGAGAGAGGAGAGGAGTGGGGAGAGAGGTGAGAGGAGAGGAGCGGGGAGAGTGGTGAGAGGAGAGGAGAGAGGTGAGAGGAGAGGAGAGGGGAGAGAGAGGAGAGGAGTGGGGAGAGAGGAGAGGAGAGGAGTGGGGAGAGAGGTGAGCGGGGAGAGAGGTGAGAGGAGAGGAGCGGGAGAGAGGAGAGGAGAGGAGCGGGGAGAGAGGTGAGCGGGGAGAGAGGAGAGGAGAGGAGCGGGGAGAGATGTGAGAGGAGAGGAGCGGGGAGAGAGGTGAGAGGAGAGGAGCGGGGAGAGAGGTGAGAGGAGAGGAGCGGGGAGAGAGGTGAGAGGAGAGGAGAGAGGTGAGAGGAGAGGAGCGGGGAGAGAGGTGAGAGGAGAGGAGCCGGGAGAGAGGAGAGGAGAGGAGCGAGGAGAGAGGTGAGCGGGGAGAGAGGAGAGGAGAGGAGCGGGGAGAGATGTGAGAGGAGAGGAGCAGGGAGAGAGGTGAGAGGAGAGGAGCGGGGAGAGAGGTGAGAGGAGAGGAGCGGGGAGAGAGGTGAGAGGAGAGGAGAGAGGTGAGAGGAGAGGAGCGGGGAGAGAGGTGAGAGGAGAGGAGAGAGGTGAGAGGAGAGGAGAGGGGAGAGAGAGGAGAGGAGAGGAGTGGGGAGAGAGGTGAGAGGAGAGGAGCCGGAGAGAGGGAGAGGAGAGGAGCGGGGAGAGAGGTGAGCGGGGAGAGAGGAGAGGAGAGGAGCGGGGAGAGAGGTGAGAGGAGAGGAGCGGGGAGAGAGAGGAGAGGAGCGGGTAGAGAGGTGAGCGGGGAGAGAGGAGAGGAGAGGAGCGGGAGAGAGGTGAGAGGAGAGGAGCAGGGAGAGAGGAGAGGAGCGGGGAGAGAGGTGAGAGGAGAGGAGCGGGGAGAGAGGTGAGAGGAGAGGAGCGGGGAGAGAGTGAGAGGAGAGAGGTGAGAGGAGAGGAGCGGGGAGAGAGGTGAGAGGAGAGGAGAGAGGTGAGAGGAGAGGAGCGGGGAGAGAGGTGAGAGGAGAGGAGAGAGGTGAGAGGAGAGGAGCGGGGAGAGAGAGGAGAGGAGAGGAGAGAGTGAGAGGAGAGGAGTGGGGAGAGAGGTGAGAGGAGAGGAGCGGGAGAGAGGTGAGAGGAGAGGAGAGAGTGAGAGGAGAGGAGCGGGGAGAGAGAGGAGAGGAGCGGGGAGAGAGGAGAGGAGAGGAGTGGGGAGAGAGGTGAGAGGAGAGGAGCGGGGAGAGGAGAGGAGCGGGGAGAGAGGTGAGAGGAGAGGAGAGGAGAGATGTGAGAGGAGAGGAGCGGGGAGAGAGAGGAGAGGAGCGGGGAGAGAGGAGAGGAGAGGAGTGGGGAGAGAGGTGAGAGGAGAGGAGCCGGGAGAGAGGAGAGGAGCGGGGAGAGAGGTGAGGGGGAGAGAGGAGAGGAGAGGAGCGGGGAGAGATGTGAGAGGAGAGGAGCAGGGAGAGAGGAGAGGAGCGGGGTGAGAGGTGAGAGGAGAGGAGCGGGGAGAGAGGTGAGAGGAGAGGAGCGGGGAGAGAGGTGAGAGGAGAGGGAGAGAGGTGAGAGGAGAGGAGCGGGGAGAGAGGTGAGAGGAGAGGAGCAGGGAGAGAGGTGAGAGGAGAGGAGAGATGTGAGAGGAGAGGAGCGGGGAGAGAGGAGTGGAGAGGAGCGGGGAGAGAGGAGAGGAGAGGAGTGGGGAGAGAGGTGAGAGGAGAGGAGCGGGAGAGAGGAGAGGAGAGGAGCAGGGAGAGAGGTGAGAGGAGAGGAGAGATGTGAGAGGAGAGGAGAGGGGAGAGAGAGGAGAGGAGAGGAGCGGGGAGAGAGGTGAGCGGGGAGAGAGGAGAGGAGAGGAACGGGGAGAGATGTGAGAGGAGAGGAGCAGGGAGAGAGAGAGAGGAGAGGAGCGGGGAGAGAGGTGAGAGGAGAGGAGCGGGGAGAGAGAGGAGAGGAGCGGGAGAGAGTGAGAGGAGAGGAGCGGGGAGAGAGGTGAGAGGAGAGGAGCGGGGAGAGAGGTGAGAGGAGAGGAGCGGGGAGAGAGGTGAGAGGAGAGGAGCGGGGAGAGAGGTGAGAGGAGAGGAGCGGGGAGAGAGGAGAGGAGAGGAGCGGGGAGAGAGTGAGAGGAGAGGAGCGGGGAGAGAGGTGAGAGGAGAGGAGCGGGGAGAGAGGTGAGAGGAGAGGAGAGAGGGAGAGGAGAGGAGAGGGGAGAGAGGGAGAGGAGAGGAGCGGGGAGAGAGGGAGAGGAGTGGGGAGAGAGGTGAGAGGAGAGGAGCGGGGAGAGAGGTGAGAGGAGAGGAGAGAGGTGAGAGGAGAGGAGCGGGGAGAGAGAGGAGAGGAGAGGAGCGGGGAGAGAGGTGAGAGGAGAGGAGCGGGGAGAGTCGTGAGAGGAGAGGAGAGAGGTGAGAGGAGAGGAGAGGGGAGAGAGGTGAGAGGTGAGAGGAGAGAGGTGAGAGGAGAGGAGCGGGGAGAGAGGTGAGAGGAGAGGAGCGGGGAGAGAGGTGAGAGGAGAGGAGCGGGGAGAGGTGTGAGAGGAGAGGAGCGGGGAGAGAGGTGAGCGGGGAGAGAGGAGAGGAGAGGAGCGGGGAGAGATGTGAGAGGAGAGGAGCAGGGAGAGAGGAGAGGAGCGGGTGAGATGTGAGAGGAGAGGAGTGGGGAGAGAGGTGAGAGGAGAGGAGCGGGGAGAGAGGTGAGAGGAGAGGAGAGAGGTGAGAGGAGAGGAGCGGGGAGAGAGGTGAGAGGAGAGGAGCAGGGAGAGAGGTGAGAGGAGAGGAGCGGGGAGAGAGTGAGAGGAGAGGAGCGGGGAGAGAGGTGAGCGGGGAGAGAGGAGAGGAGAGGAGCGGGGAGAGATGTGAGAGGAGAGGAGCAGGGAGAGAGGAGAGGAGCGGGGTGAGATGTGAGAGGAGAGGAGTGGGGAGAGAGGTGAGAGGAGAGGAGCGGGGAGAGAGGTGAGAGGAGAGGAGAGGAGAGAGGTGAGAGGAGAGGAGCGGGGAGAGAGGTGAGAGGAGAGGAGCAGGAGAGAGGTGAGAGGAGAGGAGAGATGTGAGAGGAGAGGAGCGGGGAGAGAGAGGAGTGGAGAGGTGCGGGGAGAGAGGAGAGGAGAGGAGTGGGGAGAGAGGTGAGAGGAGAGGAGCCGGGAGAGAGGAGAGGAGAGGAGCAGGGAGAGGTGAGAGGAGAGGAGAGATGTGAGAGGAGAGGAGCGGGGAGAGAGAGGAGAGGAGAGGAGCGGGGAGAGAGGTGAGCGGGGAGAGAGGAGAGGAGAGGAACGGGGAGAGATGTGAGAGGAGAGGAGCAGGGAGAGAGGAGAGGAGAGGAGCGGGGAGAGAGGTGAGAGGAGAGGGGCGGGGAGAGAGGTGAGAGGAGAGGAGCGGGGAGTGAGAGGAGAGGAGCAGGGAGAGAGGTGAGAGGAGCGGGGAGAGAGGTGAGAGGAGAGGAGCGGGGAGAGAGGTGAGAGGAGAGGAGCGGGGAGAGAGGAGAGGAGCGAGGAGAGAGGTGAGAGGAGAGGAGCGGGGAGAGTGGTGAGAGGAGAGGAGAGAGGTGAGAGGAGAGGAGAGGGGAGAGAGGTGAGAGGAGAGGAGCGGGGAGAGAGGTGAGAGGAGAGGAGCGGGGAGAGTCGTGAGAGGAGAGGAGAGAGGTGAGAGGAGAGGAGAGGGAGAGAGGTGAGAGGTGAGAGGAGAGAGGTGAGAGGAGAGGAGCGGGGAGAGTGGTGAGAGGAGAGGAGAGAGGTGAGAGGAGAGGAGAGGGGAGAGAGGTGAGAGGAGAGGAGCGGGAGAGAGGTGAGAGGAGAGGAGCGGGGAGAGTCGTGAGAGGAGAGGAGAGAGGTGAGAGGAGAGGAGAGGGGAGAGAGGTGAGAGGTGAGAGGAGAGAGGTGAGAGGAGAGGAGCGGGGAGAGAGGTGAGAGGAGAGGAGCGGGGAGAGAGGTGAGAGGAGAGGAGCGGGGAGAGGTGTGAGAGGAGAGGAGCGGGGAGAGAGGTGAGAGGAGAGGAGCGGGGAGAGAGGTGAGAGGAGAGGAGCGGGGAGAGAGGTGAGAGGAGAGGAGCGGGGAGAGGAGAGGAGCGGGGAGAGAGGTGAGAGGAGAGGAGAGGAGAGATGTGAGAGGAGAGGAGCGGGGAGAGAGGTGAGAGGAGAGGAGAGAGCTGAGAGGAGAGGAGCGGGGAGAGAGGTGAGAGGAGAGGAGAGGAGAGATGTGAGAGGAGAGGAGCGGGGAGAGAGAGGAGAGGAGAGGAGCGGGGAGAGAGGAGAGGAGAGGAGTGGGGAGAGAGGTGAGAGGAGAGGAGCCGGGAGAGAGGAGAGGAGAGGAGCGGGGAGAGAGGTGAGCGGGGAGAGAGGAGAGGAGAGGAGCGGGGAGAGATGTGAGAGGAGAGGAGCAGGGAGAGAGGTGAGAGGAGAGGAGCGGGGTGAGAGGTGAGAGGAGAGGAGCGGGGAGAGAGGTGAGAGGAGAGGAGCGGGGAGATAGCTGAAAGGAGAGGAGCTGGGAGAGAGGTGAGAGGAGAGGAGAGATGTGAGAGGAGAGGAGCGGGGAGAGAGAGGAGAGGAGAGGAGCGGGGAGAGAGGAGAGGAGAGGAGTGGGGAGAGAGGTGAGAGGAGAGGAGCCGGGAGAGAGGTGAGAGTAGAGGAGAGAGGTGAGAGGAGAGGAGCGGGGAGAGAGGTGAGAGGAGAGGAGCGGGGAGAGAGGTGAGAGGAGAGGAGCGGGGAGAGAGAGGAGAGGAGAGGAGCGGGGAGAGAGGTGAGCGGGGAGAGAGGAGAGGAGAGGAACGGGGAGAGATGTGAGAGGAGAGGAGGAGGGAGAGAGAGAGGAGAGGAGCGGGGAGAGAGGTGAGAGGAGAGGAGCGGGGAGAGAGGTGAGAGGAGAGGAGCGGGGAGAGAGGTGAGAGGAGAGGAGCGGGGAGAGAGAGGAGAGGAGCAGGGAGAGAGGTGAGAGGAGCGGGGAGAGAGGTGAGAGGAGAGGAGCGGGGTGAGAGGTGAGAGGAGAGGAGCGGGGAGAGAGGAGAGGAGAGGAGCGAGGAGAGAGGTGAGAGGAGAGGAGCGGGGAGAGTGGTGAGAGGAGAGGAGAGAGGTGAGAGGAGAGGAGAGGGGAGAGAGAGGAGAGGAAGGAGCGGGGAGAGAGGAGAGGAGAGGAGTGGGGAGAGAGGTGAGAGGAGAGGATCGGGGAGAGTGGTGAGAAGAGAGGAGAGAGGTGAGAGGAGAGGAGAGGGGAGAGAGAGGAGAGAGAGGAGCGGTGAGAGAGGAGAGGAGTGGGGAGAGAGGTGAGAGGAGAGGAGCGGGGAGAGTGGTGAGAGGAGAGGAGAGAGTTGAGAGGAGAGGAGAGGGGAGAGAGAGGAGAGGAGAGGAGTGGGGAGAGAGGAGAGGAGAGGAGTGGGGAGAGAGGTGAGAGGAGAGGAGCCGGGAGAGAGGAGAGGAGAGGAGCGGGGAGAGAGGTGAGCGGGGAGAGAGGAGAGGAGAGGAGCGGGGAGAGATGTGAGAGGAGAGGAGCAGGGAGAGAGGTGAGAGGAGAGGAGCGGGAGAGAGGAGAGGAGAGGAGCGGGGAGAGAGGTGAGCGGGGAGAGAGGAGAGGAGAGGAGCGGGGAGAGATGTGAGAGGAGAGGAGCAGGGAGAGAGGAGAGGAGAGGAGTGGGGAGAGAGGTGAGAGGAGAGGAGCGGGGAGAGAGGTGAGAGGAGAGGAGCAGGGACATTGGTGAGAGGAGAGGAGCGGGGAGAGAGGTGAGAGGAGAGGAGCGGGGAGAGAGGTGAGAGGAGAGGAGAGAGGTGAGAGGAGAGGAGCGGGGAGAGATGTGAGAGGAGAGGAGAGAGGTGAGAGGAGAGGAGCGGGGAGAGAGGAGAGGAGAGGAGTGGGGAGAGAGGAAGGAGAGGAGTGGGGAGAGGGGAGAGAGGTGAGAGGAGAGTAGAGGAGCGGGAAGAGAGGTGAGAGGAGAGGAGCGGGGAGAGAGGTGAGAGGAGAGGAGCGGGGAGAGAGGATAGAGGAGAGGAGAGAGGAGAGATGAGAGAGGAGAGAGGAGAGGAGCGGGGAGAGAGGTGAGAGGAGAGGAGCGGGGACAGAGGTGAGAGGAGAGGAGCAGGGAGAGAGCTGAGAGTAGAGGAGAGAGGTGAGAGGAGAGGAGCGGGGAGAGAGGTGAGAGGAGAGGAGAGGGGAGAGAGAGGAGAGGAAAGGAGCGGGGAGAGAGGTGAGAGGAGAGGAGCAGGGACAGAGGTGAGAGGAGAGGAGCGGAGAGAGGTGAGAGGAGAGGAGCGGGGAGAGATGTGAGAGGAGAGGAGAGAGGTGAGAGGAGAGGAGCGGGGAGAGAGGAGAGGAGAGGAGTGGGGAGAGAGGAAAGGAGAGGAGTGGGGAGAGAGGTGAGAGGAGAGTAGAGGAGCGGGAAGAGAGGTGAGAGGAGAGGAGCGGGGAGAGAGGATAGAGGAGAGGAGAGAGGAGAGATGAGAGAGGAGAGAGGAGAGGAGCGGGGATAGAGGTGAGAGGAGAGGAGCGGGGAGAGAGGTGAGAGGAGAGGAGCAGGGAGAGAGGTGAGAGTAGAGGAGAGAGGTGAGAGGAGAGGAGCGGGGAGAGAGGTGAGAGGAGAGGAGCGGGGAGAGAGGTGAGAGGAGAGGAGCGGGGAGAGAGGTGAGAGGAGAGGTGAGAGGAGAGATGAGAGAGGAGAGAGGAGAGGAGCGGGGAGAGAGGTGAGAGGAGAGGAGTGGGGAGAGAGGTGAGAGGAGAGGAGCGGGGAGAGAGGTGAGAGGAGAGGAGCGGGGAGAGAGAGGAGAGGAGCAGGGAGAGAGGTGAGAGGAGCGGGGAGAGAGGTGAGAGGAGAGGAGCGGGGAGAGAGGTGAGAGGAGAGGAGCGGGGAGAGTGGAGAGGAGAGGAGCGAGGAGAGAGGTGAGAGGAGAGGAGCGGGGAGAGTGGTGAGAGGAGAGGAGAGAGGTGAGAGGAGAGGAGAGGGGAGAGAGGTGAGAGGAGAGGAGCGGGGAGAGAGGTGAGAGGAGAGGAGCGGGGAGAGTCGTGAGAGGAGAGGAGAGAGGTGAGAGGAGAGGAGAGGGGAGAGAGGTGAGAGGTGAGTGGAGAGGAGAGAGGAGAGAGGTGAGAGGAGAGGAGCGGGGAGAGAGGTGAGAGGAGAGGAGCGAGGAGAGAGGTGAGCGGGGAGAGTGGTGAGAGGAGAGGAGAGGGGAGAGAGAGGAGAGGAAAGGAGCGGGGAGAGAGGAGAGGAGAGGAGTGGGGAGAGAGGTGAGAGGAGAGGAGCCGGGAGAGAGGAGAGGAGAGGAGTGGGGAGAGAGGTGAGAGGAGAAGATCGGGGAGAGTGGTGAGAGCAGAGGAGAGAGGTGAGAGGAGAGGAGAGGAGTGGGGAGAGAGGTGAGAGGAGAGGAGCGGGGAGAGTGGTGAGAGGAGAGGAGAGAGGTGAGAGGAGAGGAGAGGAGAGGGGAGAGAGAGGAGAGGAGAGGAGAGGAGAGGAGCGGGGAGAGAGGAGAGGAGAGGAGTGGGGAGAGAGAGGAGAGGAGTGGAGCTGGGAGAGAGGAGAGGAGAGGAGTGGGGAGAGAGGTGAGAGGAGAGGAGCGGGGAGAGTGGTGAGAGGAGAGGAGAGGAGAGAGGTGAGAGGAGAGGAGAGGGGAGAGAGAGGAGAGGAGAGGAGCGGGGAGAGAGGAGAGGAGAGGAGTGGGGAGAGAGGTGAGAGGAGAGGAGCCGGGAGATAGGAGAGGAGAGGAGCGGGGAGAGAGGTGAGCGTTGAGAGAGGAGAGGAGAGAGATGTGAGAGGAGAGGAGCAGGGAGAGAGGAGAGGAGCGGGGAGAGAGGTGAGAGGAGAGGAGCGGGGAGAGTGGTGAGAGGAGAGGAGCGGGGAGAGAGGTGAGAGTAGAGGAGCGGGGAGAGAGGTGAGAGGAGAGGAGCGGGGAGAGAGGTGAGACTTGGACCAGCGGTGGTGCTGCTCCCGGCCTTGACCCCTGTCACCGAATTGGGGCCTGCAGTTCCGGTCCCACCTCCCCCAGCGGCCGCCCCTGCAGTCGTTCCTCCCCGCCGCACGGACTTTGTGTATGGGTGAATTCTGGGGGGGCTTGTGTGGTGGAACGTTATGGGAACATAATTCACTGTTTGTATTTAGTGTGTTGCACCACGGACCGGTTAGAGTGCGTACCGTGTTGTTGTTGTTGTTGTTGTGGTTTGCTAGCTGGACAGTAGCAAGTAGCAGATGTGTTTCCCCTTTTGTCAAACCTAATGGAAAATAAAGTGTGGAGTTCCATACTAAACACGCCGCCTTCGACTCCCATTCATCGGCTCTACAATATGATGATATATTAGTGATATATATTGATGATATATCAGAGATCAGAGTTGACTACAGTATCTTAGTCTTCTTCCTGCTGTAATAAAGTGATATATGATGATATATTAGATATTTATATTGATGATATATCACAGATCAGAGTTGACTACAGTATCTCTGACTCGGTATCAAAGCATGATGATTCAAGATTCAAGAAACTTTATTTATCCCGAGGGAAATTAATGTGCAACAGTTGACACAGGGGGAATTAATGCAAACACAAATATACTAATACCTAAAAGCTAAAAACGAAATAACAACAACTAACTAAACAAAACTAGTATAAACTAAATATAACTCTAAATGAAATCTAAATGTATTGATAGATGAATAGATGAATTGCACAATTTACAGTAATATTACAGTAATACGTAGGTATATACAATACACAACAATACATATAGTGCAAATTGGCAGTAATAATATATTAATAAATAACTCAATGACACTCAATAACATGTGAAAAGTGAAAAGTGAAATTGAATTTACAGTGCAAAATTACAGTGAAAGGATTTACAGAGCGTTGACCAAAAAATAATAATAATAACAGTGTGTTGGCCTCAGGTCACTGAGTCTCCACTGTCCCTCTCACGACCCGAGGTAGATGAATTATAGAGAGTAATGGCCACAGGAAGAAAGGACTTCCTGTGGCATTCTGTGGTACACCTGGGTGGAATGAGTCTGTTGCTGAAGGTGCTTCTATATGAGGTCAGCACCTGATGGAGAGGGTGAGAGTTGTTGTCAAGGATACTACGCAGCTTGCGCAGCATCCTTCTTTCAGACACCACCAACAAGGAGTCCAGCTGGACCCCCAGGACAGCGCCAGCCTTCCTGACAATCCTGCTGATCTTGTTGGCGTCTGCTGACCTCAACCTGCTTCCCCAGCACACGACACCGGAGAAGATGGCACTGGCTACCACCGACTGGTAGAACATGTTCAGCATCTTGTTACAAACGTTGAAGGACCGGAGCCTCCGCAGGAAGTAGAGACGGCTCTGGCCCTTCTTGTAAACAGCCTCAGAGTTCTTGGCCCAGACCAGTTTGTTGTCCAGATGAACTCCCAGGTATTTATATTCCTGAACAACTTCAGCGGACACACCCTTGATGGAAATGGGTGTGGGGGTAGATTTCCTCCTGCGGAAGTCCACCACCATCTCCTTCGTCTTGTCTGTGTTGAGCTGCATGTGGTTCAGCTCACACCACTCAACGAAGGAGTCCACGACGCCCCTGTACTCCTCATCGTTTCCCTCGCTGACACAACCAACAACTGCAGAGTCGTCCGAGAACTTCTGCAGATGGCAGGACACAGAGTTGTACTGGAAGTCTGAGGTGTAAAGGGTGAACAGGAATGGGGAAAGAACCGTTCCCTGTGGAGAACCAGTGCTGCTGACCACAGTGTCAGACACACAGTCCTGCAGTCTGACAAACTGTGGACGACCCGTCAAATAGTCAGTAATCCAGGACACCAGGAAAGAGTCCACCTTCATAGCCGTCAGCTTACTCCCCAGCAGGGCAGGCCGGATGGTGTTGAACGCACTGGAGAAGTCGAAAAACATGATTCTCACAGTGCTCCCGGGTCTGTCCAAATGGGCGTAGGCACGATGAAGCAAGAAGATGATGGCGTTCTCCACTCCCAGTTTCGGCTGGTAGGCAAACTGAAGAGGGTCCAGCGATGATCTGACCAGGGGCCAAAGAAGCGACAGGACCAGCCTCTCAAAGGACATCGCCACGTGGGACATCAGCGCCAACGGTCTGTAGTCGTTAGAGGTGCTGGGACGTGCCTTCTTCTTCGGAACCGGCACCAGGCAGGATGTCTTCCACAGCACAGGGACCCTCTCCAGTCTCATGCTCAGGTTGAAGATGTACTGCAGACTCCACTCACGTCACAGCACACGTTTTGAGGACCCTCGGGCCGTCAGGACCTGCAGCCTTGCCTGGGTGGAGCCTGCACAGCACTTTCCTCACCTGCTCAGCTGTGAAGGTCTGTGTGCCGTGTGTGGGGGCAGGAAGAGTCTCTGTTGTGTTGATGGGGGAGGGGTGAGGTAGTGGTGGGGGAGAGAGAACAGGTATGTTGTCGCTGGAGAGGGACGGTGGGGGAGGGGGGACAGCAGGGCTGGGGGGCTGGAGGGGAATGGTTGTAGAGGGGCTGGGGGAGGGGGGGTAGACCGGAGCCCACTCATTGAATCTATTGAAAAACAAATTCAACTCGTTGGCCCGATCAGGACCCGCCCTATTGTCTGGCTACCAGGTTGTTTGTAGCCAGTGATGCTCCTCATGCCACTCCACACATCCTTCAGGTTGTTCTGCTGAAGTTTGTGCTCCAGCTTCCTCCTGTAGTTGTCTTTGCCCTGCTGGATCCTCTCCTTCAGCTCCCTCTGAACCCGCCTCATCTGCTCCCTGTCCCCGTCTCTGAAGGCCTCTTCTCATTGAGCAGGATCTCATTGAGCAGGACCTTGATGTCTCGGGTGACCCATGGCTTGTTGTTGGGGAAACAGCGTACAGTCTCTGTTGGAACAACACTGTCCACACAAAAGTTGATGTACCCTGATTATACATTCCGTGAGATCATCAAGGTCCTCTCCATGCAAATCACAGAGGAAATCACAGTCTGTTGACTCAAAGCAGCCCCACAAGTCCTCATCGGCCTCCTGTGACCATCTCCTCACAGTCCTTGTGGTCACAGGCAGCCGCTGTACTAGAGGCTGAAGGTGGATGAGGTTGTGGTCTGACCTTCCAAGAGGAGGAAAGGCGGTGGCGCTGTATGCCTCCTTAACATTGGCATACAGCAGGTCCAGTGTCTTGTTTTCCCTGGTGGGACAGTCCACAAACTGCTTGAAGGTGGGCAGTGTTGCAGCCAGAGTCACGTGGTTGAAGTCCCCAGATATCGCGATGAATGCTTCAGGGTGCTGTGTCTGAAGTCTCGCGACGACGGAGTGGGTGACGTCACACGTCGGGCCTCTCCCGTAGCAGCGAGGTCTGTTGTAGAGACAACAGCTGACTCCGCGCGTAGACAATGGCTCCGCCGTAATGTTGAGACGCGACGGAGACGTGGTTCAGTAACAGTGTCCCCAGAATGAGAAACACGGCAAAAACTTAACCCTAAACATAGTTGTCTGAGGGTTGCACAACTACTTAACAAAAAACTATACTAAAAACAACAATAATATAAGAATAAATAACTAAAAAGTAAGAGGGGAGGGGGAGCAACTGTTGCTGGCTGCCGCTCGTCGCAGCGCCGGAAGTCTAATCTTTCATTAGGTCTTTAGTTCAATAGGTTTGTGTCTGATGTTGTTCTTTATATGAATTCATCTTTCATTAGGTCTTTAGTTCAATAGGTTTGTGTCTGATGTTGTTCTTTATATGAATTCATCTTTCATTAGGGCTTTAGTTCAATAGGTTTGTGTCTGATTTTGTTCTTTATCTGAATTCATCTTTCATTAGGGCTTTAGTTCAATAGGTTTGTGTCTGATGTTGTTCTTTATATGTGTAAATGACGTAATAAAGTTGCCTTATTTAAAGGTAATAACATAATTCATTTCATTAATAATTTCATTAATAATTAATAACATTTCAATTACATTTCATGTAATATTACAATTGTTAATATATGGCATGATTTAATACAGTTTAGTTGTATATGTTACACCAACATGCCTCAGTCTTTGTTGTTTATTGAGCCTAGGAACTAATGTTAGTTCATGCTCTGGTACTGCGTGTTTGGTTTGCTTTTTTTGCATAATTCAACACACACTCCATCAGTGACTTTATTGTAATTTTTATTGTCATTTTAATTGTGTACAGTATTGTTACAGTACAGTGTAAATATAGTACATAGTATAGTATATTGTGTTAAATTGTAGTATAAACTGAAACTGCAGGAGGGAATGGGGAGTAAGCATTCCATTCTACTTGTTGCATATGGAAAATAAAAATCTTGAATCTTGAACCTTGAATGAAGGAGCAGGTAGGGGTCAGAGGTCATTAAGGAGCAGGTAGGGGTTAGGGGTCATTAAGGAGCAGGTAGGGGTTAGGGGTCATTAAGGAGCAGGTAGGGGTTAGGAGTATAATAATCACTTTATCAGCTCCAAAAACAAGGAAATTAAAGCGGCCAAATCATAAAGATATAAGAAAGAAATATAACTCAAAGCAAAGTGCCGCTGAGGCACCCGTTTAGCGAATCCTACGCATTGGTAAAAATTAAGGTCCAAGCAAAATTCGTTTTAGTGCAGTTTATTTGACACATACAAATACTTTTTCTTTAGTTCTTACCCGATGGTAAAAAACCATATGCCTACCGGGTGCGCTCCACACTACCACCTGTTCCCCAGATTTATAATGAGCAGGTCCCCCGGCTCCGGTGCCCAAAGGCTGCCTTTTCAAAACAGAGGCATAGTACAACTTATTTGATAAGCTCAAGTAAGAATTAAAAGGAAGATTTACTATAAACAAAAAAGAACAATAAAACAAATGGATAACTATTAAATAATATAAGCTCCTAGATATGGCTTCATCATACCGGCCCCTAATTGTGATGCCATAGCAAATCAATTACAACAAAACATTCTATGGAGCCAGGTAACACCTTTAAATATTTTAAACTACGCAAGATATCAAATCACATTTCTGTTTATCATACAAAATCGACTAATATGCATATCCACATTCAACAAGTCATTTCAATTAGCCCCCACTTAGATCCCCCCTCCAGAGTCCATGCTGCATCAGTGTCCTCTGTGGTCTCACCACTCACGGTACCTGAGGCAGGAGACAGTAGTTAAAAGGGTATCAGTGCAGCTTGAAATAGAGAGGATTGTGTATGGAAAGATGTAAGAAGATCGTATGTGTGTGTGCAGGCGATAAGGGGTAGGGCATTGGCTAGCTCTTGGCTCCGTTGGCTTCCAGGAGTAGACAGAGCTTACTAATGGGCCTTTGCAGGATGTTAGTCTTGGTCTGAACTAACACACTTCTGACCAGACCTTTGGGTCCAGGCAGGGTTTTAACCACACGGCCGAGGGGCCATGAGTTCCTTGGTGCTGTTTCATCGACGATGACCACAATATCGTTGGGTTGAAGATTCCTTCTAGTGTTGACCCACTTCTGCCTTTGCTGCATGAGTGGCAGATATTCTTTAGCCCACCTCTGCCAGAAGAGGTCTGCAATGTACTGAACTTGTCTCCATCTCTTTCTGGTGTAGAGGTCATCTTTGCAGAAGAGTCCAGGTGGTAAGAGTGGTTTGGTTTTCAGCTGCAGCAGGTGGTTTGGCGTGAGGGGTTCTAAATCATTAGGATCAGCTGACACCGTTGTGATTGGTCTGTCATTGAGAATAGATTCAACTTCGCAAAAGGCTGTTTGTAGCATTTCGTCATCCATGACCTGATGTTTAAGAACTGAAAAGAGTACTTTTTTCACCAGCCTGATCAGTCTTTCCCACACTCCTCCAAAGTGTGCTCCTGATGGGGGATTGAACAGCCACCTGACATGCTCCGAGAGCAGGAAATCCTGGATCCTTTTCTGATCAAGCTGGTTTAGAGCAGTCTCCAGTTCTTTCTGAGCGCCTACAAAGTTGGTCCCACGATCTGTTCTGATTGTTAGAATTGGTCCTCTTCGACATGAAAACCGCCTTATGGCGTTGATGCAGGAGTTAGTATCTAAGGTACTCGCCACCTCCAGATGAATAGCTCGACTCACAAGGCAGGTGAATATTACCCCCCACCGCTTCACATGGCCTCGACCTCTTTTAACCACGATGGGTCCGAAATAGTCAATTCCCACATGAGAGAAAGGTGGAAGGTCTGGAGCCACACGATCTTCAGGTAGGTCAGCCATTATTGCAATTTTTTCCTGACGGAAACGAAGCAAGACGCCTAGAAGGGGATTAGTCAAGTCCGGACCTTGGAGGAGTTCAGCATTAAGGGACTTTCCTTTAAATGAAGATGAACAGTCAAATACAACCCTGAGTTTCTTCTTTCTTTTATGGTAAACCCCATGATGCGGTATGTACCAGAGCCTGCCGTCTGATCTTTGAAGTTGATCTTGTGGAACCTTTTCGGCATAGCCCTTTTCCAATACCTTTGCCATGAAGGCTTTATATTCTTCAGCGTAAACTGAATCCCTCTTGAATTTCCCAGCAAGATTGGTTGTGCGATGTAGTGCCATGTTGTAACTGTTAGGCAGGGCCAAGTCCTTATCACGGAAGGGTAGAGGTAAGTGGTAATGTCCGTTTTTGATAATTATTGAACTTTCCGCCAGGTCCATGAAATTCCTGTCCTCACATGACATCTCTCTTTTTTCCTCATATTCCTTTTCAGGGAAATCCTGGTTGTACTGTGAGACTAGCTGGTCCCTCAGATTATCCAGTGAAATTCTATTGACGGTTGCTGACATTGTTTCAGAAGTATCCATAGCAGTGTGAGATTTGAGGGGCCCATTGACCACCCATCCAAACATTGTCTTCACTGCATACGGTCCATTACCCTGACTGTGGATTATATCCCAGGGTTCCAAGGCTTTGGGAACATTCATCCCTATTAGCATTTCAATGTCTGCATCAATTTCTTTGATTTGGATCTGACTGAGATGAGGCCATTTTCAAGATCGGATTGTGTGAGAAGGTTTTCCTTTGAGACAGGAATCTTAGTTTGTGTGTACACTTCAGGCAAGTTGATAAATTGTCCTCCATTTATGTTTCCTATTTCCAGTCCTGTGATTTCATAGCTTTTTGCATTCCTTTTTTGTCCCATTGTGCGGAGTATAATTTCAGTCTTTCGTCCTTTAGTATTCAGTTGGTTCATTAGGTTTTCAGTACAGAATGTGGCCGTGCTCCCAGGGTCAAGAAAGGCGTATGTAACACGTGTATCACCTGTGTGTAATGGACTTATGACCACTACCATATAAGGTATTAATCCTGGGTTAGTAATTGTTAAGGTTCGTCTACTGGAGCATTTAAGAGTAACCCAATGATGAGACAAGACAGGTGTGTAGGAATTAAAGAAGCGCCGGCTTGTATTTAGAAAAATAGAATTAAAGGAACTGGTACCAAAATACACATATAACAGACAGACAAATTACAATGAGCTCAGTAGAAAACCAAATGTGACTTGTAGTCACCACTTGACATAAACTTACTTTCTTAAACAACCTTTAAGTTTAGGATTTAAATCCTACGGGTTCTAAACTATGGGTGCACCCTGGTAAATATCTTTCTTTAACTGTAGCATGAAATCACAATCAGTCAATCCACAATAACACATCAATCCCCAGTCAATAAACCCAACATTTAAACCACAAATGGATGTATGTGAGTGAGTCAACCGACAGTCCAACTACACTGTGGAGTGCAGCACCATGGGATGGATACCGTGCAGAGTTCAGAGTTCCTTTCAAGATCAGTTCCATCCAGTTCCATCCACCACACTGGCAGAAACACAGATTCAGTGCAGAGTGAGTCGCCAAGGGAAATCCAAAGATGGTCTTCGCATGTAGTCTCCTTCAGCAGCTCGCCATCCCTGGTAGACCCAGACTCTGACCTCATCCAAAAAACCTGACCTGTATGACATGCATACAGGACCACATGAAAACTATAATTAACAGTGTTTCACAATAAGGGTCTTTCAATAATTAAAATAAAATGACAATCTCTTTCTAGTAGTACAACACACTTATACTATTAAAATAAAATACATTCTCAAAATGAAAAATAAAATAAGATGCATTGTAATAAAGTGCTTTTCTCACCAATGGCATCCAAATAAAGTTATCCTCTAATCACCAGGACTGGTGATGCAGTACAGAGGCAGCACACACCCAGCACACTCAGCTAGGAATGAAAGGTGTGGAAAATATGCTCACTTAGCAGCCCATTCAATTAAAGGCTAAAACATGACAAAACCTACAAAAATGAAATAGAAGCAACACACAGTGGTGACATGAAATAGTTCTGTTCCATTTAAAGTGCAAAATATATATCCTACATTGTAAAAATAGGTAGGTTAGCTTGGAACAACAATACTAGCAATTAGCCAAACATTTGTATTGACTTCGCATGGTAGCTTAGCCTATTGGCTGCTAACACTGCTAACCGCATGGCTGCTTGGCTGTTAATGTAACTAACAAAGTTTGTAGCAACTCACCAATGTTGTTTGAAACAACTCTCAGCCCTCTGGCAACACCGAGATGATGGGCAAGGCGTGCGCACTGTACACTATATCCACTTTTAGATTAGAACTTATTAATTAGCCTGTGCTCTGTGACTAGGTCTCTCTCCTTCAGCGCAGGTTGGTTCTGTGTGAGTGGGGGTTCACAGCAGAGCAGCGGCAGAGACAGAGAAGGGGCGGGGCAAGTAATAGAGGGGTGCCGTCTGATTGGGGGAATTCACAGGTCTTTTTATCATTGGCTGGCCACTAGTCAGCAGCAGTCAAGCTAGGCAGACTTGCTCCTCCTTTTCACCAGTGACATTACCCGACAGAACATCCTCATCTATCCATCAGTAACCAGTCTACATGACCTGGGTTACACCCTCCCCTCTTGAATTGGTGCACGTCCCGTTGCATCCATTGCATCTTAGTGGTTGACTGGTCACCACTTTGGGCGATGTCAGGGACATGTGGTCATCACCATCCAATGAGCTTGTAAAGGCAGTACTGAGGCCTTGGAAAAGTGACTGAATCACTGAGATCAAGGGATTGTTCATCAGATTTCTCTCTCGCCTCTCCTGTATCCTAGAAGAACGACGAACAGGGCATTCAGCTTCCTCTTCTGGATCTGTAACTGCATCAGCAGTTTCAGCATCAACTGGAGTGGACTCGACAGTGACTGCTTCATGTATGTTTGTTCTCTCTTCACTTTCAGGGTTTTCCTCTTCAGGTCTTTCCTCTTCAAGTTTCTCCTCTTCAGGTTTCTCCTTTGCAGGTGGAACTTCTGGTAAGAGGTATCTTTCAGGTAAGTTGTCTTCTTCAACATCTACTGGAACATCATCAGGGGCCTCTTCATCCACAAGAGTCAGCTCAACAGGAGGAAATGAAGTAGTAGGGTCTGGATCGGATTCTGACTGTTCTGAAGCATCAGCACAAGGTTGTTTTGACTTCCATCCACGAGTTTCATACACCTTAGTGAATGTGACTGGCTCTGGGGCCTGCAGATCTGGAAACCAGTGGACAGGAACAGGGATATCTTCGTCACCATTAACACAGGGTGTTTCCATATCTGCAACACTGCTTGTTTCAGAATCATAAGCACCAGGATTTTGCCGTGTGTGAGGTTTACGGACTGGCTTTGGTGCGACTGGTTTCTCAGGTTCACTTACTGGTAGGAACCCACAAGCTAGTAGCAGGTCACGATGTAGGGTGCGCAGTGGTCGGTCTTTGGTCTCAGGCTTGACTGTATACACAGGCAGATCACCGGCACGCTTTACAACTTTGTAGATGTCGGGTTCCCACTTATCAGCTAACTTATGTTTACCACGTAGGCGAACACTTCGGACCAGAACTCGGTCGCCAACTTCAAGAGTGGATTCGGTAACTCGTTTGTCGAACCGAGTCTTGTTTCTCTCCGCTATCTTGAGGGCATTACGAGTGGCAACTCTGTAACTCTCCTCCAGATGACTTTTAAGATCTCTCACATACTGTGAGTGTGACTTCTGTTGTTTGTGGACAGGCAGACCAAACGCTAGGTCGATTGGTAGTCTGGGCTGTCTTCCAAACATCAGCTCGTACGGGGTAAAGCCAGTGACATCATTCTTGGTACAATTATACGCATGAACCAGAGGCTTTACGAAATCCCGCCAGTGAACTTTGTCTTCACTCTCCAGAGTGCCTAACATCTGCAGGAGGGTCCGGTTGAACCGCTCGACAGGATTACCTCTCGGATGATAGGGAGTTGTTCTGACCTTTCTGATTCCTCCGAGCTCACACAGTTCCTTGATGGTTTTGGACTCAAAGTCTGGACCTTGGTCACTGTGGAGTCGCTCCGGAAAACCATAATGGACGATAAAATGGTCCCAGAGGGTCTTGGCAACAGTTCTTGCTTTCTGGTTTGCAGTTGGTATTGCCACCGCGTACTTCGTAAAGTGGTCGGTAATCACGAGTATGTCTTTTGTGTTACTCCTATCCGGTTCCAGAGAAAGATAGTCCATACAGACCAACTCCAATGGCCTGCTGGTCTTGATGTTGACCAAGGGAGCGGCTTTCTCTGGCTGGGCTTTACGTCGAACACAGCGGTTGCAAGTCTTGACCTTGGTTTCCACGGCGAATGCCATCTTGGGCCAATAGAAACGTGATCTCACAAGGTCGAGAGTACGATCAATTCCCATGTGGCCCATGTCATTGTGGAGACTTGTCAACACAAGGGGCCGCAGCTCCTCTGGTAGGACAAGCTGGTACGTTTGATGAGCTCCGTCTTGCTTTCGTCGATACAAGACTCCGCTTCTCAACTCCAGACGATTCCACTCCCGCAACAAGAGCGGGAGTTCTGGGAGCTCAGCTCTAGCAGTAGGAGGGGGCTTCTCTCCAGACTCGAGCTGATAGATGACCTCTCTGATGCTAGGATCTGCTCTCTGCTTCTCCTTTATCTCCTCGCTTGAGAAATGAGGGATGACAGATGAACTTTCTTGTTCAAAGATGCTTGGTATGGCATCTGCAGAGATGGCAAGAGACTCAACCAGAGTGATACCGGGGTCAATATCATCAGAATCGTCTGTTCTTTGGCAGATGAGATGCCTTTCGCAGATGGCTTGTACAATGTCGGGGTCTGCTAGATGCTGTCGCGTGAACTGCTGTATGCGCTCTCGCTCTTTCTGTGATGTTAAGTCGTCTGACAGCTCACCATGGGGACGTCTTGAGAGACCGTCAGCATCTTGGTTTTGCTTACCAGCACGATACTGAAGTTTGAAAGAGAAAGTTGACAGGGCTGCTAACCACCTGTAACTTGTGGCATCAAGCTTCGCAGAAGTGAGGAGATACGTCAGAGGGTTACTGTCAGTGACCACAGTGAATGGACAGCCATACAGATAGTCTTTTAATTTCTCGGTGACCGACCATTTGAGTGCCAAGAATTCAAGCTTGTGAGCTGGATATCTGGACTCGCTCCGTGACAACCCTCTGCTAGCAAACGCGATGACTCGCATCCTCCCCTCTTGTTCCTGGTATAAGGCTGCTCCTAGCCCGGTGGTACTTGCATCGGTATGCAGGATGTAATGCAGCTTAGGATCAGCAAAACCCAGTACAGGAGCGGATGTGAGCTTGTCGATGATGGTTTGAAAAGCTTGCTGGCAGGTGGATGTCCAACGACTGCCGAAAGGTTCTTTGGGGTTGTGGTACTGTGCACTCTGCTCCTTAGTGGGTTTGGAACCTTTCCGGAGTGGTGGGTAACCGGAGGTCAAGTCATTTAGCGGTTTGACTATTTTCGAGTAATCCTTGACATATCTCCTGTAGTACCCTGAGAAGCCTAGAAAGGACCTTAATGCCTTAAGGGTACAGGGAATTGGCCAAGTTGAAAGGGCTTTTATCTTCTCTGGGTCAGTCTCTACTCCATTTTGGGAGACGATGTGTCCCAGATATCGGACAGAAGTCTGGAAAAACTTGCATTTTTCTGGCGACAACTTCAGGCCATATTCTTTCAGACGTGACAATACTCGAAGCAGTCTGCTCTCGTGCTCTTCCAATGTCTCTGAAAAAACAATTAAGTCGTCTATGAAGACCAAGACCTCTTTCAGATTGATGTCGCCCATACACCGTTCCATCAAGCGTTGAAAGGTGGATGGTGCATTGGTGATTCCTTGAGGCATCCTACAAAACTCCCAGAAGCCTAGGGGGCAGACGAATGCTGTCTTCTGCTTGTCTTCTTCCTCCATCTCAATCTGGTAGTACCCAGATTTGAGATCAAGCACGGAGAACCACTTCGACCCACTTAGGGCGGAGAAGGCTTCTTCTAGGTGGGGCAGAGCGTATGCATCTTTGATGGTTTGCAGATTGAGCTTGCGGTAGTCAATGCAGAGTCTTACATCACCATTCTTTTTCCTCACTACGACGATTGGTGATGAGAAGGGGGACTCAGACTCTCGAATGACACCGGAACTCAACAGCTCCTGAAGATGTTTTCGAACTGCCTCAAGGTCTTGGGGGTGTATGGGTCTTGCTCGCTGCTTGAAAGGAGTCTCATCACTGAGCCTCATGCGATGTTTGACCTTGTCAGTATGACCGAAATCAAGGTCATGGTGTGCAAACACCTCGGGCATTGAGTTGAGTTTGCTGGTCACACGCTCTTTCCACTCAGTGGATATGGGAGAATCTTCAAAGTCAAATTTCAATTTGGGTCTGTCGGACTTATCTGCAGGGCTGGGGTCAGCTACTGCAGGTTCTTTTTGTATTACTTGCTGAACAGCATTTACTTCAGCCAGCACCGTTCTTGGGGGTATGGTAATGTCATGCCCTGACTCGTTTTTTATCACCACAGGCAGCTGGGTGTGGTGTCTGGCAGTTGGGAGGGAGAACAGGCAGCTGGAAACAAGTAGGCCGCCTGGCAAGGAGGACATTGAAGGGGGTTCAAGGATGGCCCATTTGTCAGTGTGGGACCCACGCACACTGATACATCCATTGAGAACTACTTGGTGGCCGGCTGGAACAACTTCTGGTATGTTTCCTTGTAGTTTCACCCATCCCAAATTACCATCTTCAGCTTGCTGTTGTCTGAGCTGTAGAAGCTTTAAAACTGCACGATAGCCAAATGAGGTAGGCTGGGGTAGGGCAGGTGTCTTCTGAGCATAATCCGTGTAGAGGACATCAAGGGTGTTGGTGCCAATTAGTACTTGTTCTTCAGCACGGAGATGGGGAACAACCAATGCTAACGTTGGCACTTCTGTATCAACCCCTACAAACTCCTTAGGAAAGGTTATGCTCAGTTCAACGTATCCCAGGTAAGGGACTTCTTGTCCATTAGCTCCTTCTACCCCGAGTAGGTTGTTTAAGGACTTAATGGCTTGACTCGATAAGTGTTGCTCATAGAACGACAGGGGGACTGTAGTAACTTGAGACCCTGTGTCTAAAAGACAGTTCACTTCTTGGTCTGCAATGGTGACTTGGGCCGTATACTTTGTTCCAACTAAACCTCTGGGAAGTTTCATGGGTTTGTCTTTAGTATGGGCACATTTCAGTGAGGCTCTCTGTTTGGTTACAGTGGGACGGGTCTCATTACTTGCAGCTCCTATTTGTCCCTCAACAGGGGCTGCTAGTTGTTTAAATGATCCTCATCTGATGAAGCGGGTTGAGCTTCCCACTGAAGTTGTCTGTCGTTCAGTAGCTTCCTCTTGGCTGCGACAAGTGAAGGGTTTGGCTCATTCTCACACGATGGTTTAATATGCCCATCTTCACCGCACCGGAAGCAGTACCAAGGCCGGGGTTTGCTTGAATTACGGCTTGAGGTTAGCTGCTTCTCATGCTTTTGACTCTTGGCTTTGTAGTCTGTAGCTACTTTGGGATTAGCTGATTTATCCTTTTCAGTCTTAGCTTTCTTCAAGTTTGTGAGTTGACTTTGAAGAGCAGCGACTTGCTTCTGCAACTGTTCAGTCTCATTTGAATCAGTATAGGCACATGCACTCTGCAGATGTGACGTGACACGTTGCTTGGAGGCACCAAGGTGTTGCTTCATGCGAGTTACTTTTGCAGCATGTTTATCCTCTTCTGTGCGAAGGAGCAACAGCAACTCTGCAAATGAAGGGGGATTGTTCTTTCTGTGCTTCAGCTGGAGGTCAGTTAGAAGTGCATTGTCCCAGCAATTTCGACAGAACTGGTTGAGGAGATGTCGGTTGACTTCGCTGGCAGATACGCCACCTCTTCTCACTGCTGAACCCAAAACTACCTGCAACCTGTGTAAGTAGCTGGAAGGCTTTTCATTTGGGTCTTGGAACGTAGTCAGGAACTTGGCAAAGAGCTCATCTCCATCTTCTACTGTGCCATAAGCAGAATCTAGCAGCTCAAGATAAGCTGCGGGGGATGCTTGTGGACCCAAGTGCTTGGTGACTTCAATAGCTGGTGGCAGAAGACTGTCAAGGATTCTCCTAGACCGGTGCAGATCTGAGATAGCAGGGTCATTCATCATCAGTTCGACATTGGTACGCCATGTGTCATAGTCAACCTCGTTGGCTGGACGGGGAGATCTGCCTGAAAAGGCTCTGAGACGGGAAGGAGCAAGATGATGCGATGCAGCTTCTTGACTTCTCACAATGTGTTCAATGACGACCCTCTGTATGTCAGGAGGGTTCACGTCAGTTACACTGAGGTGTGGATATGTTTTTGATTCAACCTGTGCTTGGACAGGTGATGTGTTGTCATTGGTCAGGTTTTGAAGTTGAATCGGTAAAGCAGGTGGCTGAGGTTTCATAGTGGGTGGTGGAACTGATGTCAGATCGAAGGTGACCCTGGGTTGAGAACTTGCACCAAGTGTGGAAGTTAGATCAACTGAACTCGTCGACTCAAGGATTGGTTGGAATGTGGCAGCCAGTGGCGGCGCGAGGGTCCAGTCAACTGGGGTCTGTCTTGGGCCTGGCCCTGGAAATTCACTTGCTCCGTCTTCACTGTTACTCAGAGGTGAAGCAGCAGATGTGGTAAGTTTAGCAAGCTCTCCTCGTAGCAGTTCTTCAAAGGATTTCCCGCTTAGCTTAGCTATGGTTTGCAGCTCTTCAAGGTAAGTACAGGTGGCGCTACTGCTTGCTGTAGGAGTGTACACGGAAGCTAAGGCCTTCACTTTGTACGTGACATCTGCTCTGCTGGGGCTGTCATAAGTAAGGGGCAACAAGGACTGAAGTGACTCCATGGACGCGCCAGACTCAAACTCATAAATTAACTGCCCATAAAATGGAGATTCATCATCTTCAATGGGGAGTATACGGTTAATTTTGCCATGAGTTTTTAAGTGTTCAGTGATTTCCTCATCAAATTCTACACCGATAAGCCCACTAACTATGACTGAGTTAGGGATTTTGACCTGTTCACTCATAACTATTTCCATTTTGACCGGGCTTCAAATTAACTTCAAGTTATTTGTATATATATATATTTTTTTTTTTATCAATACCTGTTATCTCGTTTAGTCATTAATTACCCACAATGCTCCTGGCTAGCTCGCCATATTTTATGTAACACGTGTATCACCTGTGTGTAATGGACTTATGACCACTACCATATAAGGTATTAATCCTGGGTTAGTAATTGTTAAGGTTCGTCTACTGGAGCATTTAAGAGTAACCCAATGATGAGACAAGACAGGTGTGTAGGAATTAAAGAAGCGCCGGCTTGTATTTAGAAAAATAGAATTAAAGGAACTGGTACCAAAATACACATATAACAGACAGACAAATTACAATGAGCTCAGTAGAAAACCAAATGTGACTTGTAGTCACCACTTGACATAAACTTACTTTCTTAAACAACCTTTAAGTTTAGGATTTAAATCCTACGGGTTCTAAACTATGGGTGCACCCTGGTAAATATCTTTCTTTAACTGTAGCATGAAATCACAATCAGTCAATCCACAATAACACATCAATCCCCAGTCAATAAACCCAACATTTAAACCACAAATGGATGTATGTGAGTGAGTCAACCGACAGTCCAACTACACTGTGGAGTGCAGCACCATGGGATGGATACCGTGCAGAGTTCAGAGTTCCTTTCAAGATCAGTTCCATCCAGTTCCATCCACCACACTGGCAGAAACACAGATTCAGTGCAGAGTGAGTCGCCAAGGGAAATCCAAAGATGGTCTTCGCATGTAGTCTCCTTCAGCAGCTCGCCATCCCTGGTAGACCCAGACTCTGACCTCATCCAAAAAACCTGACCTGTATGACATGCATACAGGACCACATGAAAACTATAATTAACAGTGTTTCACAATAAGGGTCTTTCAATAATTAAAATAAAATGACAATCTCTTTCTAGTAGTACAACACACTTATACTATTAAAATAAAATACATTCTCAAAATGAAAAATAAAATAAGATGCATTGTAATAAAGTGCTTTTCTCACCAATGGCATCCAAATAAAGTTATCCTCTAATCACCAGGACTGGTGATGCAGTACAGAGGCAGCACACACCCAGCACACTCAGCTAGGAATGAAAGGTGTGGAAAATATGCTCACTTAGCAGCCCATTCAATTAAAGGCTAAAACATGACAAAACCTACAAAAATGAAATAGAAGCAACACACAGTGGTGACATGAAATAGTTCTGTTCCATTTAAAGTGCAAAATATATATCCTACATTGTAAAAATAGGTAGGTTAGCTTGGAACAACAATACTAGCAATTAGCCAAACATTTGTATTGACTTCGCATGGTAGCTTAGCCTATTGGCTGCTAACACTGCTAACCGCATGGCTGCTTGGCTGTTAATGTAACTAACAAAGTTTGTAGCAACTCACCAATGTTGTTTGAAACAACTCTCAGCCCTCTGGCAACACCGAGATGATGGGCAAGGCGTGCGCACTGTACACTATATCCACTTTTAGATTAGAACTTATTAATTAGCCTGTGCTCTGTGACTAGGTCTCTCTCCTTCAGCGCAGGTTGGTTCTGTGTGAGTGGGGGTTCACAGCAGAGCAGCGGCAGAGACAGAGAAGGGGCGGGGCAAGTAATAGAGGGGTGCCGTCTGATTGGGGGAATTCACAGGTCTTTTTATCATTGGCTGGCCACTAGTCAGCAGCAGTCAAGCTAGGCAGACTTGCTCCTCCTTTTCACCAGTGACATTACCCGACAGAACATCCTCATCTATCCATCAGTAACCAGTCTACATGACCTGGGTTACACGTAGGTTTGAATATACTTGCTTCCTTTTGCTGCTTTAACTTGCACCGGAACAATAGCAAGTGCACAATTCTCACCGGCCCCTGTTGACTGATCAGCTGATACTTTCGCACTGTTGATGGACGTTAACTTTGGTTCTGTTCTACTGTTTTGCAGGGTGACTTCCTTTGAATTTAAAGCATCAATATGCAGCAGTGTTGGATGTTTCCTTTGGCATGTTAGACAGTTTAGCTTGAATGTACAGTCTTTGCTCATGTGACCCTTCTTAAGGCAACCAAAACAGTAACCATTTGTCTTTAGATAATTAACCTTTTGGTCGTGAGGCTCTGAGTTGAGTTTTAAGCAGTCCACTACTGCATGCCTGCCTTGACAGAAACTACATATGGCTGCAGGGGCAGCTTTGATGTAGGTGGGTTGCTGCACCTTAAATGCCTGTAGCTTGGTGTCATAAGGTTCAGTTGCGGCGACAGCTGTGGCAAAGCTACTGCTCCATTTAGGTGTTCTGAGGTCAGTTGTCCTATTGTTGGTGATTATCCTTTTAGTGGGATTTGAGTCTTTAATTTCTCCAAACACTGGGTGCAATAATATGTCAGAATGCTTTTCGGTGAATTCGACCAGATGTTTAAATCTAGCTCTGATGTTTTTCCTTTGAAATTCTTCATACGCTGTTGTGCGCCATCTTTCCCTGAGCTTATATGGTAGCTTGGATACAATCATTCTTAAAGTTGATGTGACGTCTAGCTCGTCCATGTACTCCAAGTCCTGCATAGCGTTCAGGCATTCTCTTAGGTATAGTGAGTAGGCATGAAGAGATTTTCCATCATCTGGCTTGATAGCTGTCCAGTTGAGTGCCTTATCCAGATAAGCATTTGCAATTTTCATTTCATTTCCATAATGTCTCTTTAAAAGTTGCATGGCCTCTGAATATCCTCTTTGTGCATCCATGTGAAGACAGCTACGGACCAGATCTCTGGCTTGACCTGATGTAAATTGTTCAAGAAAGTAGAGCCTGTCCTGGCAGCTACTAGTTTTTTCTTCAATCAGGTATCTGAATGCATGCATGAACGGTTGGTAAGAGAGTGGGTCACCATTAAACACCGGCACCTCTCTCTTAGGTAGCAGGGATAGGTTTTGTTGCATTATCATGAGATCAGCTATGTCCTTTTGTCTCTGTGCCAGTGTGTTGAGGTTTTCCTGAGTAAAAGTGTTGATTACAGGATTTTCCAGTTGTGGGCGTGATGCACCTTTTGCTTGCCGAGATATTTTATGGATATCCACAATAGTTTTATGCAGTGGAGTTTTAGGTACAGCAGCTACTTCAATAAATTCTAAGCCAGAAGTGTCTGTATACGTTTGCTCCACATTGTCCAGTACATCTTCTCCATCTAAATAAGCATTCATAGCGTCGCCAAGATGATCATCCTCATTTGGGCTGAGAAGTACCCTCATTTTGGCATCTGCTGCTGCAATCTGTGATTCCATCTCCACCTTTTCCATTTTTGATTTGAGAATTGTTTCCTCCAGTCGCAGTGCATGCATGTCCTTTAAGGCAGCAGACTTAGCCTCCAGAGCTGCCCTTTCTGCTGATGCTAACTTAGCAGCAGACGAGGCCCTTGATGTTGCAGTCCTTTTTGAGGCATTGGAGATACTGTCCAGTGGATCAACTTGTAGTTGTGCAATACGTTCTCTTCTCCATGCTTTAACTTCCTTTGCAAAGTAATTAAAGTTCATAATTCTGGGTTCATACCAGTCTGTTACATCAATGTCCCTTTCCTCTTCAGATAAGAGTTGTTGGAGCGAATGATGCACTTTATTGAATTCATCCATAGCAGTCTTAAACATATGCATGCAATCATCAACTTCATCAACATTTCCACCGTCAGTGAGCAGGGCTTTAGTTTCATTTAGTTTTCTTGTGCACACTCCAAGTTTCCCTCTGCGTGTGGCCGTGAGGGATTTTAAAAGATCCTCTGCCTCCTTAACAGTTTTAGGTTCAGTCATTTTTACTTGAATTGCTTTTAATTGTATTCAATTTCTTTGATCAGATTGCGTCTGCGTTAATCCAGAACGCTGCTCTCCGCAGCGTGTGTAAAACTGGCTTGCACAGACGTCCTTATTTCTTTGATGAAGCGTTTAATTATTCCATCCATAACATTTGACACGTATGGCTCATATGTTCATTTGCGTATGCATCCATTAATTAAATCACAACAAGCATGACTCATTCATTTTTTCCTCTTGTTTACTCACGAGTCCCACGCGCACTGCCTCGCGTACAAACATTTCCATGACGACGCCGGCGTCTGTCCTCCTGTGTCTTTCCAAGCCACTCGCGGAAGATTCAGGAAATCCTTTATCCCTCTTTGCAGCGGGCCATCCAAAGAAAAAGGGTTTCCAAAAAAGAATGTCCTTTCATGCGGCGGGTTTTTTACTATAAAGCGGCCAAATCATAAAGATATAAGAAAGAAATATAACTCAAAGCAAAGTGCCGCTGAGGCACCCGTTTAGCGAATCCTACGCATTGGTAAAAATTAAGGTCCAAGCAAAATTCGTTTTAGTGCAGTTTATTTGACACATACAAATACTTTTTCTTTAGTTCTTACCCGATGGTAAAAAACCATATGCCTACCGGGTGCGCTCCACACTACCACCTGTTTCCCAGATTTATAATGAGCAGGTCCCCCGGCTCCGGTGCCCAAAGGCTGCCTTTTCAAAACAGAGGCATAGTACAACTTATTTGATAAGCTCAAGTAAGAATTAAAAGGAAGATTTACTATAAACAAAAAAGAACAATAAAACAAATGGATAACTATTAAATAATATAAGCTCCTAGATATGGCTTCATCAGAAATCAATATTCAATTTATCAGCTCCCAACACAAGGAAATCAATATTCACTTTATCAGCTCCCAACACAAGGAAATCAATACTCACAAATATTGATCCCAATATTATGGATGAACAGAATATCAATCAGGATCCGTGTTAGAAACTCATATCAGAGCCTTTTTAGAATGAAAAATACACAGAATATCATAGAGGGTGGTTCTATATGTGTGTGTGTGTGTGTGTATTCTATGTATGTGTGTGTGTGTGTTTATGTGTGTATTTCTATATATGTGTGTGTGTGTGTATTTCTATAAGTGTGTGTGGTAATAGATGCTTTTATATAGCGCTTTTATCCCAAAGACTTTTTTTGTGTGTGTTAATACTGTATGTGTGTGTGTGTGTGTGTTTATACTGTATATATGTGTGTTTGTTGTGTGTGTGTAATTCTATAAGTGTGTATGTGTGTGTGTGTATATACAAATGTGTGAATGTGTGTGTCTGTGTGTACTTTTATATATGTGTGTGTGTGTGTGTGTGTGTGTGTGCCTGCGTCTCAATGTGTGTTGCTACAAGCGACACAGAGACACTGAGGAACCATCACACCATAACCCAAACCCAGGGAGGAGGTCCTCCTGGGTGAATGTGGACTGGAAGGTGTGGATGAGTGTCAGTGTGTCTGAGGACCCTCCTCCATCTGGGGACACTCTGTAGAAGGACAGAGAGCCAGCAGGCCGGTCCACATACACTCCTACTCTGTTAGAGGGGCGGAGATCTATGGCTGTTTCTCTACCGTTGTAACAGACAGAGTAACCATCATTATAACAATCAAGTCTCCAAGACTCCACCTCCCAGTAACAGCGGTCAGTCAGACCCTCTCTACACAACACCTGGTGATGGTAGTCAAATCTCTCCGGGTGATCAGGATACGACTCCTCCTCTCGAACCCTCGTCACCTTCCTGTTGTCCTCAGACAGAGAGAGTCTTCTGTGGGCTGTGCTTGGGTCCATTGTGAGTTCACACTCATCTGATGGGAGAGAGAACCAAAGACATGATGAGTCTACACAGAAATACTCCTGATGAGGTCATCAAGATATGAGCCGTTTGGAGTCAGTTCAATAAGCCCTTTAGAAATGGGTGGAGCCGTGAATAACCACTGAGGAAGAAAAAGTACTTGATTGGAAAGTACTCTCTTGATTTATAGATAGCACATCATTAAACGTCAGCAGTTGCCAACATTAACCTTGGATAACTACAATTGTGACTTTGATAGGAGAGGTGTTTCTAAGAATTGGTTGCCTAGTTTCCTAGGATCTAAAATATGATGAAAATATATATTATTTATATAATTATAACGTAATCGATGACTACCGGGGCAGAAAGGGTCGGCAACCCAATCTGCATCCTCTGAGAGGAGGAACCCAACCAAGCTACGATGAACTTAATGGAAAAATACACCCAGGGGTGCCCGAGAGGGGGGGAGGATGAGCACCCCAGTCTGACGGACACAACGGTAACAGACCCAGGCAACGGACAAACGACTATGAGCAAGCAGTGTACATGCGGTAAAGTCTGCAAGAACATCCATGGCTTAAAGACCCACCGAGCGAGGATGAAGTGCCCGTTGGGAGCAGAAGCAACGCACAGGTGTTACACCTGGTGAGACGCAGGAGGTGCCAGGCCTGGAGTCACCCCATAGTGCCCAGAACCTACAAGTGTTGCAGACAACTCCCTCGAGCATCAAGTCTGACAGGAGGCGGATCAAATGGCCTGCAGCTAGCATGACCTCACTCTGGAAGCAGTTCGATGACGATGTCGACCAAATTCTGGAGGCAATGGCGAAGGGAGAGGCCGACAGGAAGTTACAAGCTATGACAACAATCATTGTCAGCATCGCAGCTGAACGGTTCGGCGAGGAGGAGAAGAAAAGCTCCAGAACATCTTACTCAAAGAATCAAAGAGCTGTAAGGATCCACAACATCAGAAGGGAGATGAAAGTGCTGAAGTCCCAGTACAAGGCGGCAGGAGAAGAGGAACGCACTGGCCTAGCCCAGCTAATGTGCATCCTTCGGAAAAACATCAGAGTTCTCCGCCGGGCCGAGTGGCATCGGAGGCGGCGGCGCGAGAGAGCACGTAAACGTGCTGCTTTCATCGCTAACCCCTTCAAGTTCACTAAGGATTTGCTGGGGCAGAAGCGCAGTGGCAAACTGGCCTCCTCGCAGGATGACATAGACCAACATTCCCTTGGGATTAATAAAGTAATCTGAATCTGAAGCAGACGTACAGCGACCCCGCAAGAGAGCAGGAGTTGGGAGAGTGTAACAACCTCATAGACCCCCCTGAACCAGAAGTGCAGTTCGACATGTCGGAGCTGCAGCTAAAGGAAGTCAGGGAGGTTGTCCGCAAAGCAAGGGCAAGCTCTGCTCCAGGACCGAGTGGCACTTCATACAAGTGTATAAGTACTGTCCCAAACTCCTGCTGCGTCTGTGGTACATCTTGCGAGTCTTCTGGAGAAGGGGGAGGATCCCTGATCAATGGAGAGTGGCTGAAGGGGTATGGATCCCGAAGGAGGAAAACTCCACTCAGCTAGACCAGTTCCGCATCATCTCCCTGCTGTGTGTTGAGGCAAAGGTTTTCTTCAGCGCTGTTTCCAAACGGCTGTGTACCTACCTGGCAGAGAACACCTACATCGATACATCTGTCCAGAATGGTGGCATTTCAGGAATGCCAGGATGTCTGGAGCATACCGGTGTGGTGACACAGCTTATTCGGGAGGCCAGAGAGAACAAGGGCAACCTGTCAGTGTTGTGGCCTGACCTGGAGAATGCATTCGGCTCCATTCCACACAAGCTGGTTCAGTTCACTTTGACAAAACATCATGTCCCAAGCAGGTGTAGAGACCTCATCGCTGATTATTACAGCAATTTCAGGATGAGGGTCTCTTCAGGAGCAATAACATCCAGTTGGCACAAGGTGGATATCGGTATCATCACAGGGTATACTATCTCTGTGACATTGTTCTCTAAACATGAACATGCTCACTAAGTCTGCTGAGCCGGAGTGCAGAGGGCCCCGCACGAATTCCGGACAACGGCAACCACCCATCAGGGCATTCATGGATGACCTCACAGCAGTGGTGAAGCGTCAGGGCCTTCAAGGTATTCAGAGAAGACCCTGGAACCAAAAAATCGAATTAATTGTATTAATAAAATGTAATACAATTTAATAACATTTAATACAATTTAAATAAAATGAATAAATGAGAATCGTATCTGTGTTATATTACAGTGTTACATTGATTTGTTTGTCTTTCTCGGTCCATGCACGACGCATTTGAGTGGTTTTGTGTTGGAAAAACAATGCAACCAATCAGATATTTTTCTGGGTTGCTGGGAAGAATATCCTTCAACCAAAGTATTCCCGCTGACATTGGCCCTTAGACTGAATGAGAGCGTACGTTTGGATTGACATTTTGATCAACCAATCATATCGTGATTTGTAGCCAATGGGCGTATTCTTTTAGATTTCCCCGCAGCTCAATATGGAGCTAGAAGGTGCAAGGTGGTGGCTGGCGCGAGAGTGGATCTAGCGTAGTGTTACGTTTTCTACGTTGTTTTTTTTACGTCAAAATGGCAACAGGTGAAGATGATGTCGTGGCGGATTTATTGTCTGAACCATTTTCAAATCGACCATTTAATGTTAAGATAGACATTATTAAAAAAGGCCGTCCAACACCTGACAATCTGGAGCTGACTCAAGTAGTTAAAGCAGGCTATGTTCGCCATTTTCAGAGTAGCAACTGGGAAAGATACCCGTGGCTAACGGGCTCTACTAGCCACAAGAGGCTCTACTGATGGGAGTGTTGCTATTTGGGACCGACAAGAGAGCAGGGAATTGGAACTTGTTTTGGATCTGAAAAACGATCATCTTTATGACCTGATGGTGGTCGCACCATTCATCCAGAAGGACAGGAGAATGGATTTGGTCTTTAAGTGAACATCATTGGTGAGTGAGACTCATTTGTCTTTGCTGGTTTTGTCTCAGTGTTGCGTCTCGTTGAGCTGGTTGTTGCATTTTGTTTCCACACACTTGTTGACTGATTAGTTAATGGCTGTCTTGGGTTTGTTAAGTATTGTTGTGCATTTGAATTGAGAGTTTGACTTGATCTTTCTTTGCATCGCTTAACGTGAAAAGACTTAACGTAACTAAGAGTTACAAACCCGCTATCAATAATCACCTAATTTGCATATGTTTTGTCATTAGCACTTTCACCTTTTCACTTTCATTTTGACAGGTGAAAGTGCTAATGACAAGACATATGCCAGAGACATTTGGTGATTATTGATCGCTATTTTGGAACTTAAAGTTACGTTAAGCCTTTTCACGTGAAGCGTGTTAGACTGTCCCTTTAACCGATAGCCTGTGTGTGGTGGTCTGTGGTGGTGGTCGCGAGATGATTTCAGAATCCTCTTGATGTGACCATGAGGTTTTTATTGTTAATAATAACGTGTGCATAGATATTTTTATATATGTACGTGTAACACTAGCTTAGTAACTAGACAAGGTATCTATATATGGGTTTGGGCCAGATCAGAAGAAACCAAGTTCGCCTCGGAAGAGAGATGGTCTGCACAAGAATGAAGCACTGACAACAGATCTATGTTTTGAAGGTAAGGAAATGTGTTTCTCTTTCCAGTTCTTCCTTACCTTCTTTGGTTTATTTTCTTTCCACAAGTCAGGATAATACACTGTACAATGAATTAAACAAAATGAATGAATATGTACAAAACACCCTGGGTCTGATGCCCAAACCTTCCCTGGTTCCACTACTTTAGTTACTATTTTAATTATATCTACTCACTGTTTTAATTATTATCTATATACTATTTTAATTATTATCTATTTACTGTTTTAATTATTATCTATATACTATTTTAATTATTATCTATATACTATTTTAATTATTATCTATATGCTATTTTAATTATTATCTATATGCTATTTCAATATTATAACTTAAACTAACTGGATTAGCTAATTCTAGGAACCAGGACTCTTAATATTTGAAAGAAGACCCTTATATCCAAACCATCTCAAATCAAAAGCTCTGTTAACACAAAAGCAATAAAACAAACAAAATGGTTTCCCTGAGCAGTGTACTTAACAAAGAACCTGAATCCTATTACAACTTAGTTATCTCTATCCATTTACACACAACGACTTCACTCATTCCATGAATGGTGGTCAAACTCTGTCCATGTGTTCAGGGAACTTGGTGTCCGTGGCCCTTTAAATCAGTTCAGTGATACGAATCCATCCTGGGAAACGTGTCGTTGAGTGCGCTTATCCTACCGCTCTGTAGAAGGCGCGCTTTAACTCTGTCCTTGTTCACTTCACAGGTCGTTCTCGTGGGAGGCTCGCCAGCCTGTCCGCCGCCGATGCAGTCCAAAGGAACCAGCAGACGAACAGACGAATCCAGGATCCAAATCAATCCAACACAAAACCCAGCCTTGCAATACAAAACCATACGTGCATATCAACGTCTCATTCAATAAAGTGCATTTACAACCTGTACCTGGGTTCAACTCTTTTCATTATGTCATGCATCACATGGCTGTATAGCGGCCCCTCGTGCTTTTGAGGAACAATGTTGCGACATTCCAACTATCGTTATACCGCACATTACACTCAATTATCATGTTACCACAACTTTCTAATAGTCACATTTCTCTTGTTTGAGACTCACCAAGGATTTCTCTGATGCTAACTAGCAACCGTCTCGACGAGTGTGTGCTGAATCCCTTCGCACACTTCTCACAATATCCACAAAGGTTCTTCTTTCTAATTCAATTCAGGATATCATACCAGTATTCTCTCTTCTATCAGTAATCTGAGGATAGTTATCATATACCAACGGGACGATGTCTTAAACATCCACACCTCATGTCATTCCTGACTCGACAAAGGAAAATCTGGTATTGACCGGAGTTCACGGTAAACGTAGGAGGCGGGCCTAACGCTCTGATTGGTCAAATCTCATTTCAATGTTAGAGATAAGTTTTGGAGTCATTGGAGCTCTAGTAACCAGGGGTTACATACGGGTGACGAATAAAGGAATTTTGATTCCGACAGATTCACGACCGTATCATTTGCAGCTGAAAAAAAAGCCCCAGACAATTTTCAATATCACGATTACCCCCCCCCTTGGACTTCACGATGTTCTCGATGGTCAAGATCTGTGCACACGTTGTTTTTAATGTTCCAGTCCCTCCGGTGATAGTGGGGGGGGGGGGGGGGGGGGTCTGTTATGTTGGGGGTCGCGGGCTGAAAAGTTGGGGAACCCCTGGTCTACAGAAGGTCCAGTTGTGATAGACACGCTTCGCCACTGCCTCACAGTCATGACAGAATCAGTCCCAGGCTGCCGGTGGATTCTGAAGGGGCTTGAAGAGCTGGTGGAGTGGGCCCTAATGCGTTTCAAACCCGCCAAATCCAGATCAATGGTGCTGAGGAAAGGGAAGGTGGTGGACAAGTTCCGGTTTAACATCGCAGACACAGCCATCCCATCTATCTCAGAGAAGCCAGTCAAGAGCTGAGAAAAAAAAAAAGTTTTTGACTGCTCTCTGAGAGACACAACATCTATCCAGTCGACCTGCACTGAGTTGGATGGCTGGCTGAAATCCGTGGACAAGTCAGGCCTACCTGGGAAGTTTAAAGCCTGGGTCTACCAACATGGCATTCTTCCCAGGATTCAGGGTCAGCAACCACCTCCGGAGATGGCTTGGGTTACCAAGGAGCCTGAGCAGCATTGCACTCTACAGGAAAACCAACAAGCTGCAACTGCCTTTCAAATCCTTGGAGGAGGAATTCAAGGTAACTAGAGCCAGAGAAGTGGTTCAATACAGGGACTCAAGTGATCCGAAGGTGGCTATAGCAGGAATCCAAGTGAGGACTGGCAGGAAATGGAGGGCTGAGGAAGCAGTTCAAGAGGCAGAGGCAAGGCTGCGTCACAAGAGCCTGGTGGGAGTGGTCACACGAGGTCGAGCTGGGCTAGGATCTTTTCCAACTCCCCAAATGAACACCAGGGGGAAGGAAGGGCGCCGTCTTGTTCAGGAGGAGGTGAGAGCAGCAGTGGAGGAGACAATAACCTGCAAGGCAGTGGGAATGAAGCAACAGGGAGCTTGGACGAGATGGGAGAACGCGGTTGAGAGGAAAGTGACCTGGGCTGAGCTTTGGAAAGCCGAGCCTCACCGCATCAAATTCCTAATCCAGGCAGTGTATGATGTGCTTCCAAGCCCGTCAAATCTGCACACATGGGGCATAGCAGAGACACCAGCATGCCCATTGTGTTCCAAGCGAGGAACCCTGGAACACATCCTCAGTTGCTGTACAAAGGCACTTGGAGATGGACGGTACAGGTGGAGGCATGACCAAGTCCTGAAGACCATTGCTGAAGCCATCAGCGCAGGACTGGCGTGGTCAAAGCAGTTCCGACACTCCAAGGACACCATCGCCTTTGTCAGAGCTGGGGACAAGCCAACTTCTGCCAGAAAAACATCTGCAGGCATCCTGACGTCTGCAAGAGACTGGCAGTTGTTGGTGGACCTTGAACATCAGCTGAAGTTCCCCAGCCATATTGCAGTCACCACCCTGCGACCAGACATTGTTCTTGTGTCTGAGTCCACCATGCAAGCTGTGCTGCTGGAGCTGACAGTCCTGTGGGAAGATCGCTTGGAAGAAGCCTTTGAAAGGAAGCTGTCCAAGTACGCAGGACTGGTCAGCGACTGTCAGCAGGCTGGTTGGAGAGCAAGGTGTTTCCCGGTGGAAGTTGGATGCAGAGGATTTGCAGCCCGTTCCTTGGTCAGAGCCTTCAGCAGTTTAGGCATCGAGGGAGTGAGAAAGAGGAGAGCCATCCGCAGTACCACCGATGCGGCAGAGAGGGCCTCAAGATGGCTGTGGCTCAAAAGAGGGGAGCCATGGAGTCATGGTAGCTAGCTAGCCATCTGGACACAAGCTGGGGTCTGATCAGCCCCGGCTGGTTCACCTGGAGGAGGGCGTATGATGTTGCGAGACCCGAAACGTCCTATGATTCCAGGAACATCACTGAAGATGTGTCCAGACTAGGCATCAGTAGATGTATGTACACAGTAATATATTAATATTTATATATTTGATTTATTAATATAAACATTATATAGTGATATATTATTATATAAAATATAATTATTCACATATATTATAAGATATATTTTAGATCATGTTCTGAATATAAAATACACATACAAGTATGATTAACAGCATCCTGATTATGATTGTCTAATAATAATAACACTCATAATACTCATCATTAATAAATAATATTGTTACAGTAATAATATATGTTGCATTTTACAGAAGAAGGATTCATTGTGATGGTTATGCATTATGTAAAAGATACCAACCATCATGTATCTCATCAATATATTAATATATTGATGAAGATACATGATGTCCACCATCATGTTCATTCCCAGTAGGACGTCACCTCCTGCTGTGTGGATGGACATTCAATCTGAGGAGTTAGTGTGTTGTTGTGATGACTCAAACTAAACAGACACTTACACTTCTTTAGAGTCGACCTCAGGTCAGACATCTTCTTCATCTCCATGCACTTCTTTACAGCTGGTTCCAGGTCAGGCAGCTTCTTCATCTCCATGCACTTCTTTACAGCTGGTTCCAGGTCAGGCAGCTTCTTCATCTCCATGCACTTCTTTACAGCTGGTTTCAGGACAGGCAGCTTCTTCATCTCCATGTCCAGTGTCTCCTTCAGCTGATCCAGGGATCTCCTCAAGGTCCCTACGTATGACGGAGGAGGAGGGACCTCCACCTTGGTCCAGTCCCTGGTGTTTGGAGGATTCTTCAGGGATCTGAAGCTCTGGAGGAAGTGGAGGTGGTCTTCAGTGTGTGAGAGCTGCTTCACCTCTGAGCTCCTATTGGTCAGATCTTTAACTTCCTGCTCCAGCTCTTTGATGAGGCCTTCAGCGTGTTTCTCTATGGATTTTAGTTTCTCTTGAACTGTTTGTTTGTGATCATCCCGACACTTTTTAACGCAGCTCATCAGAGCGTCGAGGACCTGGTCACCATCGGCTAGCTCTCGGTCTGCGTCTTCTTTGCTGCGCGTTACTGCGTCTTTGATCTCCTGAACCTTTCCTTGTCTCTCCTGGATCATCTGCTGATCTTCAGACTCTATCTTCCCCAGCTGGGCCATCTTCAGCTCATATTCCTCCTTCAGAGGTACAACAGGATGGGACTTGTGGTCCGTCTCTGTACAGAACTGACACACAGACACCTGTTCAGTCTGGCAGAAGAGCTCCAGAAGTTGATAATTGTGTTTCTTACACATCCTGTCTTCCAGACGGTCCTGAGGCTCGACCAGCTTATGTTTCTTCAGGCCTGCGACTCTCTGATGTGGCTCCAGGTGGGAGTGGCAGAAGGAGCTCTGACAAACTAGGCAGGACTTGACAGCCTTCAGCTGAGTCCCGGTACAGACGTCACAGGGAACTTCTCTTCGTTCAACACAAGGCTGCTCTTTGGCTGGTACGGACCGTCTAAACTCGTCCACCATCTCCGATAAGAGGGTATTGACCCGTAGATCGGGTCTTGTGTGGAACAGCTCGTTGCAAACAGGACATTTGAAGTGGACCTGGTCCTCCCAGAACGTGGTGATACAGGCTCTACAGAAGTTGTGTCCACATGATGTGGAAACTGGACTCTTGAACACATCCTGACAGACGGAACAGGAAAAGTTCTCCTCAGACCAGGAAGATTGAGCAGAGGCCATTCCTAGAACACATTGTTGAATCAAGTTAGAAAACAACCTTTTTTAAACGTAGTAGTACTACTAATACTACTACTATAATTACAACTACTACTACTGATACTACTACTACTACTACTACTACTAATACAACAACTACTACTAATATTACTACTTTTACGACCACTACTAATACTAATACAACTACTACTACTACTACATCTTCTAATGACTACTACTACTACTTGTAAAACTACTACCACTACTACCATCCACTACTTATACTACTACTACTACTACTACTACTACTCACAGCTACTACTACCATCCACTACTTATACTACTACTACTATTCCACTACTACTACTACTACTACCATCCACTACTTATACTACTACTACTAATATTAATACTACTACTCCTACTCACAGCTACTACTACTACTACTACTACTATTACTAACACTGCTACTACTCAACCACTACTACAAATACTTATTCTACTACTACAACAAATTACTACTTATAATACTACTAACTACTACTACTACTATTACTTATAATACTACTACTACTACTACAACTCATACTACTACTACTACTACTACTACTACCATCCACTACTTCTACTACTAATACAACAACTAATAATACTCCTACTACATATACTAATGACTACTACTACTAATATTAATACTACTACTCACAGCTACTACTACTATTCACCTACTACTATTACTATTACAACTACTACTATTACTACTACTATTACAACAACGACTACTACTACTAACACTAATGATACTACTACTACTACCAACAACTATTACTACTACCACTACTACTACAAAAAACGATCTTTTAAAAACGTATTAAAGTGTTTAGACAACAGTTTAAACAGGTTCTAAAGTCCCTATATGTGTATATATCTCTATCTATATGAGTGATGGAGTAGCGTAGGGCTTGATATAAACATATAATACACATCTAATACTACATGAACTTAACAATGGTCCACCATCAAAGTGTGTCCGTTGGAACAGGCTCCCTGGTGCAGAACTAACTCTTTGAAGCCCTTGGTCAACACTCACTACTCACCTTAGAACGCTGTCCACCGCTTAGTTGGACAAAGGCTGGTGTCCTTTCAACTGTCTCTCTCCTCGTCGCGTCTCAAAGAGGAACTGTTATCTCCGCGTCAAGTCTTGCCTTTTATGCTCCACTAAGCTTTGTTTCCTCGGAAGTGACGTCGTTGGGGGGGCGGGGCCACGCGATGACGTCACTTCCGAGCAAACGTAGATGTGTAGTATATGTTTATATCAAGCCCTACGCTATTCCATCACTCATATAGATAGATATATACACATATAGGAACATTACAACCACTTTAAACTGTTGTCTAAACACTTTAATACGTTTTTAAAAGATCGTTTTTTTAGTAGTAGTGTTAGTAGTTCAAAGACTTCAATGGACAAACAAACTAGAATTGAGGATACCCTGCCCGGAGGAAGCCCGGGGCCCCTTTCCGGAGCTAGGCCTGGAAAGAGGGCCCGTAAGCGAGCGCCTGGTGGCCGGGTTAGCCACGGAGCCCGGTCGGGCATTGCCCGAAAAAGCAACGTGGCCATTTCTCCTTCCCGCGGACCCACCACCTACGGGAAGAACCACTGGGGTCGGGTGCACTGCCAGTTAGGCGGCAGTGAAGGCAGGGGGCATCGACGGACCAAACCCAGCCAACAGAGACTGGCTTTGGGGACGTGGAATGTCACTTCTCTGGGGGGTAAGGAGCCTGAGCTGGTGCGGGAGGTGGAGCGCTACCAATTAGATCTGGTGGGGCTTACCTCTACGCACAGCACTGGCTCTGGAACTAAACTCCTGGATAGGGGTTGGACTCTTTCCTTCTCTGGAGTTGCTCAGGGTGTGAGGCGCCGGGCGGGTGTGGGGATACTCACAAGTCCCCGGCTGAGTGCCGCTTTGTTGGAGTTTACCCCGGTGGACGAGAGGGTCGCCTCCCTACGCCTTAGGGTCATGGGAGGGAAAACTCTGACTGTTGTTTGTGCCTATGCACCAAACAACAGTTCAGAATATCCCGCCTTCTTGCACACCCTGGATGGAGTCCTGCATGGGGCTCCTGAAGGGGACTCTATAGTCCTCCTGGGAGACTTCAACGCACACGTGGGTAACGATGGGGAAACTTGGAGGGGCGTGTTGGGGATGAACGGCCTACCTGATCTGAACCGGAGTGGGGTTTTGTTATTGGATTTCTGTGCTAGTCATGGATTGGCCATAACAAACACCATGTTCAAACATAAGGATGCTCATAAGTGTACATGGTACCAGAGCACCTTAGGCCGAAGGTCAATGATCGATTTTGTTATCGTATCATCTGGCCTGAGGCCGCATGTTTTGGACACTCGGGTGAAGAGAGGGGCAGAGCTGTCAACCGATCACCATCTGGTGGTGAGTTGGGTAAGATGGCGGGGGAAGCCTCTGGACAGACCTGGTCGTGTAGTGCGGGTGAACTGGGAACGTCTGGTGGATGCCCCTGTCCGGGAGACCTTCAACTCACACCTCCGGCGGAATTTTTCGGGCATCTCTGTGGAGGCTGGGGGCATTGAGCCAGAGTGGTCATTGTTCAAAGCTTCTATTGCCGAAGCTGCGGTTGAGAGTTGTGGCCTCAAGGTCATTGGTGCCTCAAGGGGCGGCAACCCTCGGACTTCGTGGTGGACACAGGTGGTCAGGGAAGCCGTCCGGCTGAAGAAGGAGGCCTTCCGGGCTATGTTAGCCTGTGAGACTCCGGACTCAGTTGCGAGGTATCGACAGGCCAAGAGGACGGCAGCCTCGGCTGTAGCGGAGGCAAAGCAGCGGGTGTGGGAGGAATTCGGAGAAGCCATGGAGAAGGACTTTCAGTCGGCACCAAAGCGTTTCTGGCAAACAATCCGGCGCCTCAGGAGGGGGAAGCGTGGGTCCATCCAAGCTGTGTACAGTAAGGGTGGGACATTGCTGACCTCAACTGAGGAGGTGATCGGGCGGTGGAAAGAACACTTTGAGGAACTTCTTAACCCAACTACACCCTCAATGGTAGAGACAGAGCTGGAGGATGAAGGACGGCAAACATCAATCTCCCTGGAGGAAGTCACTGCGGTAGTCAAACATCTCCGCAGTGGCAAAGCCCCAGGGGTTGATGAGATCCGTCCAGAAATGCTAAAGGCTCTGGGTGTTGAGGGGCTGTCATGGATGACACGTCTTTTCAACATTGCGTGGAAGTCTGGGACAGTGCCTGAGGAGTGGCAAACGGGGGTGGTGGTACCCCTGTTCAAAAAGGGTGACCAGAGGGTGTGTGCCAATTACAGGGGTATCACATTACTCAGCCTCCCTGGGAAAGTCTACTCCAAGGTGCTGGAAAGGAGGGTTCGGCCGATAGTCGAACCTCAGATTGAAGAGGAACAATGCGGATTCCGCCCTGGTCGTGGAACAACGGACCAGCTTTTCACTCTTGCAAGGATCCTGGAGGGGGCTTGGGAGTATGCCCATCCGGTCTACATGTGTTTTGTAGATTTGGAGAAGGCATATGATCGGGTCCCTCGGGAAATACTGTGGGGGGTGCTGCGGGAGTATGGGGTACGGGGGTCATTGTTGAGGGCCATCCAATCTCTCTACTCCCAAGGCAAGAGCTGTGTCCGGATTCTCGGTACAAAGTCAGGCCTGTTCTCAGTGGGTGTTGGCCTCCGCCAGGGCTGCGCTTTGTCACCCATCCTGTTTGTGATTTTCATGGACAGGATTTCAAGGCGTAGTCATGGAGGGGAGGGGTTTCAGTATGGTGGGCTCAGGATTGAATCGCTGCTGTTTGCAGATGATGTGGTCCTGTTTGCGTCATCAGTATGTGACCTTCAGCACTCACTGGATCGGTTTGCAGCAGAATGTGAAGCGGCTGGGATGAGGATCAGCACCTCCAAATCTGAGGCCATGGTTCTTAGCAGGAAACCGGTGGATTGTCTACTCCAAGTAGGGAGGGAGTCCTTATCCCAAGTGAAGGAGTTCAAGTATCTCGGGGTCTTGTTCTCGAGTGAGGGGAGGATGGAGCGTGAGATTGACAGGAGAATAGGTGCAGCGGGAGCGGTATTGGGTGCACTTTGGCGCACCGTTGTAACCAAAAGAGAGCTGAGCCAGAAGGCAAAGCTCTCGATCTACCGATCAGTCTTCGTTCCTACCCTCACCTATGGCCATGAGCAATGGGTAATGACCGAAAGGACGAGATCGCGAATACAAGCGGCCGAAATGAGTTTCCTCAGGAGGGTGGCTGGTATCTCCCTGAGGGATAGGGTGAGAAGCTCAGTCACTCGTGAGAGACTCTGAGTAGAGCCGCTGCTCCTTCGCGTAGAAAGGAGCCAGTTGAGGTGGTTCGGGCATCTAGTAAGGATGCTTCCTGGTCGCCTCCCGAGGGAGGTTTTCCAGGCACATCCAACTGGGAAGAGACCACGGGGCAGACCAAGGTACAGGTGGGGTGATTACATCTCCACACTGGCCTGGGAACGCCTCGGGATCCCCCAGTCAGAGCTAGTCGATGTTGCCAGGGAGAGGGAAGTTTGGAGTCCCCTGCTGGAGCTGCTGCCTCCGCGACCCGATTTCGGATAAGCGGGAGAAGATGGATGGATGGATGGATGGTTAGTAGTAGAATATAGATGGGGATATATACACATATAGGAACATTACAACCACTTTAAACTGTTGTCTAAGCACTTTAATACGTTTTTAAAAGATCGTTTTTTTAGTCGTAGTGGTAGTAGTAGAATTCGAGTAGTAGTAGTAGTAGTTGTAGTAGTAGTAATAGTTTTTAGTAGTAGTATCAGTAGTGTTAGTAGTAGTAGCAGTAGTTGTAATTGTATTAGTTGTAATAGTAGTAGTAGTAGTGGAATAGTAGTAGTAGTAGTAGCTGTGAGTAGTAGTAGTAGTAGTATTTATATTAGTAGTGTTAGTAGTAGTAGTAGTAGTTAGTAGTATTATAAATTAATTAGTAGTAGAATAAGTATTTGTAGTAGTAGTAGTTGTAGTAGTGTTAGATTCAAGCTTCAAGATTCAAGAAACTTTATTTATCCAGAGGGAAATTAATGTGCAACAGTTGACACAGGGGGAATAAATGCACACACAAATATACTAAATAGTATAGTAGTATAGTATATAGTAGTGTAGTGTAGTATATGTAGTATAGTAGTAGTAGTAGTAGTTGTAATAGTAGTAGTAGTAGTGGAATAGTAGTAGTAGTTGTAATAGTAGTAGTAGTAGTGGTAGCAGTAGTAGTAGTAGTAGTTGTAAAAGTAGTAGTACTTGTAAAAGTAGTAGTAGTTGTTGTAGTAGTAGTAGTAGTCATTAGTATATGTAGTAGTAGTAGTAGTAGTTTTTTTATTAGTAGTGGTAGTGGAGTAGTAGTATTAGTAGTAGTGGATGGTAGTAGTGTTAGTAGTAGTAATAGTAGTATGAATTGTAGTAGTAGTATTATAAGTAGTAGTAGCTACTCCCACTCCCACCTGGAGCCACATCAGAGAGTCGCAGGCCTGAAGAAACATAAGCTGGTCGAGCCTCAGGATCGTCTGGAAGACCGGATGTGTAAGAATCACAATAGTTAGTAGTATTAGTATTAGTAGTATTATAAGTAGTAATTAGTAGTTGTAGTAGTAGTATCAGTAGTGTTAGTAGTAGTAGTTGTAGTAGTTGTAATTGTAGTAGTAGTAGTAGTATTAGTAGTAGTACTACTACTCTCTCTCTCTCTCTCTCTCTCTCTCTCTCTCTCTCACTGTGTTTCGCTCTCTCTCTCTCTCTCTCTCGCTCTCTCTCTCGCTCTCTCTCGCTCTCCCCCCCTTTTCTATCTCTCTCTCTCCCTCTCTCTCTCTCACTCTCTCTCTCTGCTCTCACTCTTTTTCCCTCACTGTCTCTCTGCCTAAAACTGTTGTCTAAGCACTTTAATACGTTTAAAAAAAAGATTGTTTTCTAACTTGATTCAACAATGTGTTCTAGGAATGGCCTCTGCTAAATCTTCCTGGTCTGAGGAGAACTTTTCCTGTTCTGTCTGTCAGGATGTGTTCAAGAGTCCAGTTTCCACATCATGTGGACACAACTTCTGTAGAGCCTGTATCACCACGTTCTGGGAGGACCAGGTCCACTTCAAATGTCCTGTTTGCAACAAGCTGTTCCACACAAGACCTGATCTACGGGTCAATACCCTCTTGTCGGAGATGGTGGACGAGTTTAGACGGTCCGTACCGGTCAAAGAGCAGCCTTGTGTTGAACCAGGAGAAGAGGGGGACCACAGGTCCCATCCTGTTGTATGTCTGAAGGAGGAATATGAGCTGAAGAAGGCCCAGGTGGGGAAGATAGACTCACACGCAGGGACCTTGAGGAGATCCCTGGATCAGCTGAAGGAGACACTGGACATGGAGATGAAGAAGCTGCCTGTCCTGAGGTCGACTCTAAAGAAGTGTAAGTGTCTGTTTAGTTTGAGTCATCACAACAACACACTAACTCCTCAGATTGAAAGTCCATCCACACAGCAGGAGGTGACGTCCTACTGGGAATGAACATGATGGTGGACATCATGTATCTTATCAATATATTAATATATTGATGAGATACATGATGGTTGGTATCTTTTACATAATGCATAACCATCACAATGAAGCCTTCTTCTGTAAAATACAACATAAATTATTACTGTAACAATATTTTGTATTAATGATGAGTATAATGTGTTATTATTATTAGACAATCATAATCAGGATTCTGTTAATCATACTTGTATGTGTATTTTATATTCAGAACATGATCTAAAATATATCTAATAATATATGTGAATAAACATATTTTATATAATAATATATATATCACTATATAATAATGTTTATATTAATAAATAAAATATATAAATATTAATATATTATAATAAATCAATTACGTTATATTATATATATAATTATAATAATATATATTTTCATCATACTTTAGGTCCTAGGAAACTAGGCAACCAATTCTTAGAAACACCTCTCCTATCAAAGTCACAATTGTAGTTATCCAAGGTTAATGTTGGCAACTGCTGACGTTTAATGATGTCCTATCTATAAATCAAGAGAGTACTTTCCAATCAAGTACTTTTTCTTCCTCAGTGGTTATTCACGGCTCCACCCATTTCTAAAGGGTTTATTGAACTGACTCCAAACGGCTCATATCTTGATGACCTCATCAGGAGTATTTCTGTGTAGACTCATCATGTCTTTGGTTCTCTCTCCCATCAGATGAGTGTGAACTCACACTGGACCCAAACACAGCCTGGAGAGGACTCTCTCTGTCTGAGGACAACAGGAAGGTGACGAGGGTTAGAGAGAAGGAGTCGTATCCTGATCACCTGGAGAGATTTGACTACTGGGACCAGGTGTTGTGTAGAGAGGGTCTGACTGACCGCTGTTACTGGGAGGTGGAGGTGGAGAGGAAAAGAGGAGGTGTTTATATAGGAGTGACATACAGAGGAATCACTAGGAGAGGACGGGGTTATGACAGCTGTCTTGGATTCTACAACAAGTCCTGGAGTCTTCATTGTCATAATGATGGTTACTCTGTCTGGTACAACGGTAGTAAAACAGCCATATATCTCCCCCCCTCTAACAGAGTAGGAGTGTATGTGGACCGACCTGCTGGCTCTCTCTCCTTCTACAGAGTGTCCCCAGATGGAGGAGGGTCCTCAGACACACTGACACTCATCCACACCTTCCAGTCCACATTCACCCAGGAGGACCTCCTCCCTGGGTTTGGGTTTGGGGGTTATGGTTCCTCAGTGTCTCTGTGTCGCTTGTAGCAACACATATAGAAACACAAACACCCACACACATACACACAGTGTACAGACACACACACTGTCAAGTTTGTTCTTGTTTTCCCCACTTGAAGGGCTCAGGCAACGTGATCAAGGAAGGATATAACTCTGTGACTTTTCTTTGACCTTTGTCGTTTATTTGGTTTGCCAATAGGTTGTCACAATAGCAGGTTATAAACCTGAAATGGTATGAAAGGAAATGTTTCAAAATCAACATAATACATAGGCTATTATAATATCAGTTCATTCAAATAAACAATTACCAAATGCATTTCCATTAAGAACATTCATTCAGCATTTACCAATAATCAACATTATTCTTTAAACTTAACCATGTGATGAATGTCATGCATCAAAATGTTCAAACAATATATTCAAACTGTTGTAATGTCAACCATTGCAGGCATACAGCCCACGTATACACTACAGACCGCAGGAACACCATTTCCCAGGGTGCACCGGGGCCACATGTTACAAACATTTCATGCTGAGCAGAGCTAACATGCTAACATGCAAGCTAACATGCTAGCTAACATAAGCAAAGCACATGAACATAAAGCAAGCAAAACACAAAGCAAGCAGGGAAGGCGAATGTAAACATACCATTGGGCTATCACGTTCCTGGTCTGAATGCAGCCAACTCCCTGAGCAAAATGCACTACCTGAATGAGCTGGGGCTTCAATTTAAGCCCTCTGGGGCTGCCCACATAGATGCCAGACGGTAAACCAGTCAAGCCCTGACGTGCTGCCCGCGTAGATGCCTGATATAAATTATTATTTATTTACTCCTAAAGTTCATTTAATTTCAATTTACCTTTGAAAATAGTTGCAAGGAGTACATTTTATCATTTAGGGGGCATTCAAATTATACCATTTGTTTTGGATAAATAATATATGTAATTTTGAGTCAATAGAATACATTTGGCTCTCTTTGCTCCTAAAGAGTTTAACACCTCCCACTTAAGTTCCTGATCGCTTGGCTTGATCAGAGACTTACTTCACATCAGAGATTGACCCCTCTTAACGACACCCTTTTTGTACATTTTTTTTGACGAGTGTGTGTAGACGAGCAAGCATAGTCCAAAGTCAGCCACGTCTCTTGGCAGGTGTGTGTGGTGCCAAGATCGATGGGGCATGGGGTATGAATGCTCTAAGTATTGATGTATGTGCGGAGTGTGGGGCATGGTGGTAGCGCACGGCGTACACCAACCAGCCGAGAGGGGGGTGGTGACCGGATCCAGGGGCTTGGGCGATGAACTGGGCGAGGGGTGTGGGCAGGGAACTGCATCAGGGCGGCTCAGGCAGATGAGTTTGGTCCTCCACGGGGAGGAGGACCACCAATCTTCTTACGTCTCTCCTGATGACGGTCGTGGGCAGCGGAGAGCTCCTCTTCTTCTGTCCACCTGCAGGGGAGACGATGAGGCCGGCACATGTCTTGATATCAGCGTCCCTGACGATCCCTTTTCTGTCTGGGTATACTAACAAGATTCTCCCCAGACGGAACTGGCCTCTCAGCGCGTTCTGGTCGGCGATCCAGACAAGATCACCGACCTTGACGTTCTGCTCTGTCCGATGCCATTTGTTGCGGACAAACAGATTCGGGCCAGCTAGCTCACTCCACTTTGCCCAGAATCTGTCCACCCCGATTTGAATCGCTCTCAGTCGGCGCCAGGGATGGGTGCACAGGTCGAGTCCACTTGTATCACCTACAACGGAGGCACGGCCCAGGATGAGGGAGTTAGGCGTTAAATACTCGACTACATCCTCTTGGCCTTGGGCTCTAGCGTCAATAGGGCGTTGATTTGTCAGGTTGGCCGCCTGGTAGACCAGGGTTTGAAGTTCTACCCACGTGAGCGACTCTGTTGCGTCTCTGAGGTTGGTGAGCGCTCTTTTCAAAAGCTTCACTGCAGCCTCCGCTGCCCCATTCCGATGGGGAGCATCTGCAGGGTGGAACTCCCACTCCCATTCGGTCCCATTCTTGGCCGCCATGTCTTCCATGGATGCAGTCTCAAGGCAAGCCAAGTGTTTGTACAGTTCATGCAGAGCTGGCTTGGCGCCAATGAAGTTGGTTCCTCTATCCGACCATAGTTTCTTCGGATGCCCCCTCAGTGCCACAAAGCGGGAGTACGCTTGGAGGAAGCTTTCCGAAGATAGGTCATCAGTGAGATCTGCCTGAACAGCTCTCGAGGCCATGCAACAGTAGACAATGCCCCAGACCTTCTGCTTCGTCCGCTTCTTAACAGCGTCCCTCACTTCAAAGGGGCCGAACAGGTCCAGAGTTGTGTACTCAAATGGGTTGGCTCTTTGAGTGCGCTCATGAGGGAGGTCGGCCATCACTTGTCGGCACATCTTGGCCCTTCGCTTTTGACAGGCAAGGCAGTCGTTCAATACTTTCTTGACTACTCTTCGTCCCTGCATAATCCAAGCTTTTCTCCTTGTGTGTAACCTGATCAGTAGGGCGGCCAGCCATGACTGAGATGGGACTAGCGGCACAGCTGCTCCGTCCTCAGTCCAGCACTGGACTCTTCCTCCGCAGAGTAGGAGCCCTGTGCTCTCCTCCTTCCGAACCACCAAGCGATCCAGGGTTGTGTCATAGAACTCAACACCGTCTTGGGCCGCGAGAGCCAAATCCTGGAAAGCTGCTGCTCTTTCTTTTGCAGATAACTTTGGGCCTGCCTCCCACTTTGCTGTTCCGGGAGCCTGGCCGTTGCCACCCAGCCAGGTTTCCACTGCTCGTCTGGTCAAGGCGACAATTCCGCACAACTTTGCGAGTGAACTGAACCTTTGGGGCTTCACAAGGCGCACAAGATCCACGCTCCATCGTCTTTGCTGTGGGACAGGGGGGCAGATCGCAGCTTGGCTGGCAGTGTCGCTCGGGCCCGACAGCTGTTTGGACTGGTCTCTGGTGACCGCTGCGGAGAATGCTTTCCTCTGGAGTCCTTTGATTTCATCAGCAACAGAGGTGGCTATCTCGCTAGCGGTCTTCATGGGCCAGTCTGATTCCGGCATCCTCAGAAATCCGGGGCCCTCCTGCCACACCGATCCTTCGGCGAGTTCTTCCGGGGTTGCTCCCCTTGTGAGGATGTCAGCAATGTTCTCTTTCCCCTCAACCCACTTCCAGCTTTCCACCGGCCCGGCCTTCTGGATTTCTCCGATTCGATTCGCATAGAAGGTCTGATAGCCGTAGCTGTCCCTTTGGATCGCTCCTAGGATGGTTTGGCTATCCACAAAGTGCGTCCAGCGTTCAACTTCGATGTGGCAGTGCTTCTCGACATACTTTTTCAGGCGAGAAGCAAAAACTGCTCCACACAGCTCCGCTTTAATGATGTCACCTTTCTGGTCGAGGGAGGTGAGCTTGGCTTTCGACTAGACCAGCCTTACCATGACCCCGTCTTGCTCCGTCTCCCACCGGAGATACAGTACGGCTCCGTAGGATGCCTCACTGCCATCGGAGAATGGCAATTCCCCGGCGTGTGAGGCTTCTTTCAAACTTGATTTGGCCAAGCCTCACATACTCCTCGAAAACCTCAATCGCTGCTTCTCGCAGACGTGGGGAGAGTGGATCGTCCCAGGTGTCTTTGGATGGACGGTCTTTCCCTGCTTCCTGAAAGGATTCTCTCACCAGCATTACTCCTTTCTGTTTAGCAGGTGTTAGCAGGCCAGGCCGATGGGATCATAGAAACCAGCGATCTGGCTCAACAGCATGCGCCGGGTGAGAGGGTCGGGTGTGCTGCTCCTGATCTCCTCCTCCCGTAGATCCAGCCCTGTTCTCATCTTCCCTCGCTTCTTTGAGAAGTTTATCGATGTCAGAACACGGAGCTTGTCTGTTTCGGGTTTGTATCCAACCCCCAGCGCCTTATTCTCCTCGTCCTGCATCTGGTTGGGAAGAATCAGGGTTCTGGGTGAGGTTGAGCCGCTTCTATTGGGGTCAGTGGAGTCCTCACTCCTCCAACTTTGACCCGTCCAGACCCACGGTTTGAGGGAGAAACCGCCAGCTCTCAGGATCTTTTCCACTCCTTTGGTCATCTCAATCAGAGTCTCAAGGTCGTTGTTTGACGTGAGAATGTCATCCACGTAGCAGTCTTCTGTTAAGACCCGGCATTCTGTGACCATGGAAGCAAACTGAGGCAGGTTTGCCGTCTCCCGCATGGCAACCTGAGCAATGCATCCGGCCGGCTTGTCACCGATGTTGACCCGGACGACGGCGAAGGTTTCGATAGCATCCTCCGGGTTGTCTCTCCATAGGAAACGATGGAGGTGGACTTCATCGTCTTTCAGCCACACGGAATTATACATCTTCTTTACATCGCCCAAAGCAGCATACAATCCACTCCTGAATCTCACGAGGACCCCTCGGATTGGATTAAGGACATCAGGCCCTTTGTAAAGAAGGTCGTTTAGGCTCATTCCCTTGAAATCCTGGCTGCTGTTCCACACTATCCGCACCGGGGTCGTGGTCGAGTGCGGATTCGGAGCGACCAGATGGCTTATGTACCATATAGGCCCATGCCAGCTCTCGATCTCCTCTCTAGTGAGCTTCACAGCTGCTCCTCTGGAGATCATCTCGTGGATCTGTTCTCCGTACACCGCTTTCCACATCGGTTCCTTTCCCAGTCGAGCCTCGGTGTTCCGGAAGGTTGCTTCCACCGCACGACGGTTGTTTGGTAGACTCGCTGGGTCCCCTTTCCAAGGGTAGGCTGCATCCCAGTGAGGAGTGTTGCTGTGTTTGTCTGCCAGCACATAGGTGAGGCAGTCCTTTATTTTCTCGAGGTCCCTTTCTTCTCCAAGGGTCATCTCTTTGCCTCCTGGGGGACACTTGCTGCACTTGCAGCTCCCGCACTTCGGATCACAAGCCGCTCCGATGCTGTCCCACTTGAACCACTCAAACAACTCCTTGTTGGTGGCAGTGGTGTTGCTGAGGACCACGTCCTTTCTTGCTAGGTCTTCAGTCAGGCCTCTTGAGTCCACAAGGACCTCCTTGTACATCCTTGAGGATGTTCTCATGGATCTTGCGAAGTGAGTGTCGGACTGGTGCATGGTTAGGTCGACCATTTCAAAGAGGTCAGGGTGTGTTCCGCCGACAGTCTTCCCCAGTGGTCCATCCCAGAGGACTAGATCTCCCTGCATTTTGACTGGCTGTGGGACCAATCGACCTTCCCTGTGGCTAATCAGGAGGTCGATACTTTCAGGACGGACCAGGTCTTCCGTGGCGACGTCAGGAAAGATTTTCCGCAGCTGTTGCGGAGTGACAGACTGGCTTATCTCTGCGATGCTCTCCAGGCCGTAGCAGAGCAGTTTGTGTTCTGCCACGGTCCCCTTGGAGGTTTTCACCCTCAGCCGTAGGGTATACCGCTTGGTCGTCACCGTCTTTTCCATCCCTCCAATACCGTGGACAATCAGCTTGATGTTTTCACCAGTCAGTCCGAGGCGTTTGGCCGCATCGTTCGCGATGTAATTGGTATCCGATGCGAGGTCGATGAGGGCGCCGATCAACTGGCCAGAATTCGTTGTTACTTCCAGCAACATCATAACCACTGGGTATTCCTTCTGTTCAACGCCAGTATTGGTGCACATTGTAGTCGAGGCTCTGTTAGAAAACGCCTTTCTGACCTCTGCCCTTATGTTTTCCGGGACTTTAGAAAGGGCCTCTTCTTGGATGCTGGTCAGGCCTAGGCCTTTCTTCTCCACCTTTGAGCCACCTTGCCCCTCACAGCCGCTCTCCTTCCTCTGAGTAGTGGGCCTTGGGCAGAGCAGGTAGTTGTGCGGCGGCTCCTCTCTCCTACAGCCTGATTTGCCGCAGAGGAACCCTTGGTTACAACGGCCATCCCTTGGGTGGATGCTCAAACACCGATAGCATGTGCCATGAGCCCTTATATGAGCCTTTTTCTTCGCCAGGTCCAACTCTTTGAAGGTTCTGCATGCAAAGAGCTTGCCAGGGTGCGCCTCATCGCCGCAGCAGGTGCAGGAGCTTAACTGCTGCTTCGTCTGAGGACCTCTTTGGCCTGAAGTGGCTCTGGAAAAGGATTTCCTCACTCCCTTATCCGGTTTGTCATCCAGGCTTTTCTCCGAGGAGTTCTTCTCACCAGGACTTGCTTCTAGCTGGTCAAGCTCCTCCAGGATTGCCTCCTGCTTTTTTAGGAATTGAAGCAAGCACTCAAAGTGGTCCTGGGGAACAAACCCGTTGGCGGGCTCATGTTTGTGAGCAATCCATTCCTTCTTTAGGGAGCTAGGCAGTTTGCTTTCTAGGGACTGAGCGACCAAACGGTTCTTTATAACGTCCTCTTCTCCTAAAATCAGGAGATTATTTAGAGCCCTCTCCACTGCCTGGATCAGTTCAATAGCCTTCCTTGGGTTGTTTCCCTTCACGGGGGGTAGGCCCTGGACCTCACTTGCGATCAGCTGGACGATCTTAGCTTTATTCCCATACCTGTTGGCAAGGCGATTGAACATATCATCTGCAGACTTGCAGCTAGATAGGACTAGGTCCCTTTTCACCTTCTCACTCAGGCTTGCAAGAAGGTGGAACCTTGTCACTCCAAAAGTCCTCTGCGGGTTCCCAAGCAGCTCGAGCTCCTCCCACTCCGCCTTCCACCGGTAATAATCGACCATGTCCCCAGAAAATGTGGGGAGGCGTGCTCTCTCGAGTGGAAACTGGACTCTGGGTTGCATATAAGGAAAGATGCCTTGTGGAGCATTTGGGTACCCTAGCGGTGTGACTGCGACATTTGGTGCAGCGCTGGTCCCAGCCAGAGACTGGATACCGGCTCCAGAACTTCTTGGAAGTGGCCCCGACGGACCGAGCGGGTTTACATGACCTGCAGCGATTTCCTGCTTGACACCGGGAGGCTCACTGAGAGAGAGAGGTTGATCATCTCTAATGGATCCAAGCGGATCTGGATGGGCCGGCACTTCAGCCTTTAACCTCTCCCTCTTCCTCGCTCCAAGCAAAGCCCTTTCGTGACTTCAGGTTCATCCGCCGCCATTTCCGCTCCCAGTCACTCTGTAAGTCTCTTAGCCCGTCTTCTTGCTTTTTAAGCTCCTTTGTCTTGGTGCTGGAGACAAGACCTTCCCAAGCAGCCATTTTCTGCCCGAACCTGTGGATTTTCTCGCCCAGGCTCTCTCTCTGCACATCAAAGTCCTCCGCTAGTAACTCCTTCAAATCCAGCGCTTCTACCTCAGCCCACTTTTTTTCCGCTTTCTCGGCACACAATCTGATGTCCTCTTCAGCGAATCTGGACCATAGTGCTTCTTTCGTGAGTGTAAGCATTTCTTCGTATCGGGTTGAGCACTTTGTTGTTTTTGCTTTTATGCTCTCGACTTCTTCTCTCACCTTGGGATCGTCGTTTTCCTCCGCCTCTATTTCGAGAGCATCGACGTATTCAGCCCCTGTTTCGCTGACCCTACCAAAGTCCACAACAAGGCCATATAACTCCTCAATGAGATTCCTCTCCTCGAGCAGGTGAATCGTAAGAGCCAGCTTGTTGGTCCTCTTACTGAAGGCAGTCTGCGCGACCGAGCGCTTTCCCTTTAGGGATTCCAGCACAACGGAATCCATCCCCCTTTCCTAGAGCTGCCCAAGGTTTCTCCGACACTGGCAGGGGGTCCGTTGGACCTTTCCCTCCCTCCGTGGCGCTCCTCTTCCGGGCAACACTATTCGGGGCAGATTCGGCTGGACGCTTGGGCCCGTGGTTTATAACTGTCAAGTTTGTTCTTGTTTTCCCCACTTGAAGGGCTCAGGCAACGTGATCAAGGAAGGATATAACTCTGTGACTTTTCTTTGACCTTGTTGTCGTTTATTTGGTTTGCCAAATGGTTGTCACAATAGCAGGTTATAAACCTGAAATGGTATGAAAGGAAATGTTTCAAAATCAACATAATACATAGGCTATAATAATATCAGTTCATTCAAATAAACAATTACCAAATGCATTTCCATTAAGAACATTCATTCAGCATTTACCAATAATCAACATTATTCTTTAAACTTAACCATGTGATGAATGTCATGCATCAAAATGTTCAAACAATATATTCAAACTGTTGTAATGTCAAACATTGCAGGCCTACAGCCCACGTATACACTACAGACCGCAGGAACACCATTTCCCAGGGTGCACCGGGGCCACATGTTACAAACATTTCATGCTGAGCAGAGCTAACATGCTAACATGCAAGCTAACATGCTAGCTAACATAAGCAAAGCACATGAACATAAAGCAAGCAAAACACAAAGCAAGCAGGGAAGGCGAATGTAAACATACCATTGGGCTATCACGTTCCTGGTCTGAATGCAGCCAACTCCCTGAGCAAAATGCACTACCTGGCCGTGTTCCATTTCAGGGTCTGCAGCCTAAAAGGCTGCATTTGAAGGCTGCATACGTCACAGCAGCCGCGACAAGGCTGTCCCATTTCGTAGGCTCCTTCAAATGCAGCCTTCAAATGCAGCCTTAATTTCCCGAAATTGAAGTGTGCATCGATGCAGACTTCTGCAGCCTTCGGTGCCAGAATATCCCAGAATGCATTTCGCACCAACCGAACAGAATTGTGGGCCGTGTTCAATTTCAGGACAGAATTTGAGCCCGGCTAAAAGCTGTTTTAGATCTCGCTGTAGCACTGTAATTCAGTCACTTTATTAAGTTTTATTATTTTACTACGCGACAATATACCTATGTAGATTATACATATTTTTTCAGTTTATCCAAATAAAGCCTGTTTAGAAATATGCTACGGCGATTTCGGAGATGTCGGGAGCCGCATATGGGAAGCGCTGGCGCGGGCCAGCTGGTCTCCCAGGCCGCCAGTGTGTGTGTATATATATATGTGTGTGTATATATATATATATGTGTGTATATATATGTGTATATATATATATATATGTATATATATATACATGTGTATATATATAACAATAAAGATTGGTTAATATTGGTGAAGTTATAATTCCTATTAATATATATATATATAGATATATAGATATATAGATATATATATATATATAGATATATATATATATAGATATCTATATATAGATATCTATATATATATATTTATATAGATATATTTATATAGATATATATATATATAGATATATATATATATATCTCTATATATATATATAGATATATATCTATATATATATATCTATATATATAGATATATCTATATCTATATCTATAGATATAGATATAGATATAGATATATATATAGATATATATATATATATATAGATATATATATATATCTATAGAGATATATATATATATATCTATATATATATATATCTATATAAATATATCTATATAAATATATATATATAGATATCTATATATAGATATATCTATATCTATATCTATAGATATAGATATAGATATAGATATATATATAGATATATATATATATATATATATATAGATATATATATATATCTATATTAATAGGAATTATAACTTCACCAATATTAACCAATCTTTATTTACCCATGGTTCTCTCTTAGCCGAAATAACATCAAACGTCGACGCCGGCGGTGAAACTCCAGCTCCTTAAGTTCATTAGTTAAAAAGAATACTGAATACAAATCATCCATTTTTAACACGCAATTGATTTTCCTCGTATTATTAAACTCTCAAAAAGAAGCTTCTAGTTGGACTATCTCCGCGGCTCTGGTCAGTGCGCGACGACGGTGGGCGTGGCGCTTCGTGACGCAGCTGGTGACGCATTCAGGAAGTACTCCGTAGGCTAGACCGTCCCATTTAACAAGTTTTTGAAGCAGCCTTCGAAGCAGCCTTAAGACTGCAGCCTTCGGATGCAGCCGAAGGATGCAGCCTTAAGGCTGCAGACCCTGAAATGGAACACGGCCCCTGAATGAGCTGGGGCTTCAATTTAAGCCCTCTGGGGCTGCCCACATAGATGCCAGACGGTAAACCAGTCAAGCCCTGACGTGCTGCCCGCGTAGATGCCTGATATAAATTATTATTTCTTTACTCCTAAAGTTCATTTAATTTCAATTTACCTTTGAAAATAGTTGCAAGGAGTACATTTTATCATTTAGGGGGCATTTAAATTATACCATTTGTTTTGGATAAATAATATATGTAATATTGAGTCAATAGAATACATTTGGCTCTCTTTGCTCCTAAAGAGTTTAACACACACATACCTACGCAAATATAGAGAAGTACACACACACTTATAAATACATACACAGACATATAAAAAATACACACACATACATACAAACACTTATAGACATACAGACACACACACAGTATACAGACACACACATACACACGCAGACAAATATATAGTAGTACACACACATTTTTATACACTCACACATATAAAGAAATACACAAATAAACACAAACACACACACACACAAATATAGAAATGCACACACACACATATAGAAATAAACACACACACACACACACACCTTTTTAGAAATAAACACACACAGATACAGACACCTCTCTATTTTTCGTTCTATAGTACTTTGATATTCTGTGTATATTAACATTCTAAAAAAGGCTCTGATATGAGTTTCTAACACGGATCCTGATTGATATTCTGTTCATCAGTAATATTGGGATCAATATTTGTGAATATTGATTTCCTTGTGCTGTGAGCTGATAAAGTGAATATTGATTTCCTTGTGTTGGGAACAACTTAGCACCACAGCATGTTAATTTATTAAAGATATGTTCTCCTGTACCTGCTCCTCAATGACCTCTAACCCCTACCTGCTCATTTTGACCTCTGACCCCTACCTGCTCCTTTTTGACCTCTGACCCCTACCTGCTCCTTTTTGACCTCTGACCCCTACCTGCTCCATAATGACCTCTGACCCCTACCTGCTCCTTAATGAGCCCTAACCCCTACCTGCTCCTTAATGACCTCTGACCCCTACCTGCTCCTTAATGACCCCTAACCCCAACCTGGTCCTTAATGACGCCTAATCCCAACCTGCTCCTTCATTCAACATTCAAGATTTGTATTTTCCATATGCAACAAGTAGAATTGAATGCTTACTCCCCATTCCCTCCTGCAGTTTGAGTTTATACTACAATTTAACACAATATACTATACTATGTACTATACTTACACTGTACTATAACAATACTGTACACAATTAAAATGACAATAAAAATTACAATAAATTTACTGATGGAGTGTGTGTTGAATTATGCAAAAAAGCATTTAAAAAGCATTTTAAAGTGCCAGTAGTGCAGCAGCATCATGAATTCAGTGCAGAACAGTGCAGTAACTGTAATGAGTCCAGCAAAGTATGACAGTGTAATGTTAATGACAATGTTATGATAGTGGCAGCACTCCTAGCAGTTCAGTAGGTCACTGCCTGTGGATCAAACTATCCTTGAACCTGGTAGTCGTTGTACGGATGCTGCAGAACCGACGACCGGACGGTAGGGGGGAGAAGAGATGGAGCCCAGGGTGGTTGGGAACCTCGCAGGCATAACAGGTATAACAGGCAACTGTAAACACATTCAACCGCCCTCTTTAAGATGAATCAGTGACAAACTGAATATGCTCTGTGGGGTTAAGTTAACGTTACATTTGGTTATGGATGAGAGAAGTGGGAAAAGCTGTGACTCCTGTAAACGCTTAACGTTAGTAGTGTCCAACTCAACAGCGTACTGACCAGCAGTAGTGTCCTTTATCCTGACTCTGGTAAAGACTAATCTAAAGTCAATGATTAGAACCACTTATTGTTAGAAAAGTAAAAACTAAATAACGGTACAACTGCATCTGATCGTACGTCTGTTACATTTGAAATTGTTTGTATTTTTCAGTAATACGATATTGACAAGAAGACAGCTAGAGGTGGTAAACGCCTAATAAGATGGCTCCAGATGGATCAATAGACAGAACACAATGAACTTAACTTGATACCAACGTGAGGCTTTCGGAAAATCTGGGTGATAATCCAGCATTGAGTAACACAACAGACATGGCTTGAATACAGCTTGGTCAATGAGGAGCGATTGACAACAGGTGAGTTCAGTGTGAAACGGCTGACAGGGAAAACACGGAGTGGCATCGTTGAACGGAGTCCGGTGACATCGCGGATCCAGGAAGCCGGCGGAGATCCAGGACTAGGAGCGTGAAGAGCTGGGTCGGACCGTGACAAGAACTTCCTCAAACATGACTAGAAATGAGCAATCTGCATTTTGATTGGGCCAGGGCCCTTGCGCCCTGTATTAACAAGCTGCCACTGATATAAACACATCAATCTGATTCAATGTAGGTTTAATGCCAAGTCAATTCACACATACAAGGAATTTGCATCCATTTAAAGTCTACTTGAGTATATTAGACTACTTGAGTATTATTAAGAAAATAACACTACTTTTGAGACTCTTCTATACCATATATATATATATTAAATACATAAAATAAATACATTTATTCTCCAATAATGTTTGTGAAAAGTATACTATGTTTACAGGAGTTATTGAACGTATATTTACAGAATACAATTCATATGATTGGGTTGAGTACACGGTGGTGTTTGCCTCATGTTGAACGTTTTTTAAACACATTTCTATTGAAGTCTACTTCAACCCACACATGATACTATTGAAGGCATCAGAAGGTGGTGGAATCCACATGGAACGTGTCATGTTCTACCCAATCTAAAGCAGCCCAATGTGTTGTTTTGATGGGCAGAGGTCCATGAAAAGTCCATGGAGCCCAAAGGAAGTGAAGCCTTCTGAATGCAGGAGCATCTCAATGAAGTCCTGTTGGATTGGACTTCTCTTTCTGCACTAAATGGGACTTCTATATGTGAATATATATATATATAATATATAGATATAAATATATATATGCATTTGTATGTGTATGTTCATGTGAATATATGTACGTATTGGTATCAATACATACATACATAAAAAAAAAGGGTTAGTAAAAAAGCGATATAAAGACCTATCTTTTTATATAGATATAGAGATAAATAGATACAGTGTGTATATATATATATAGATATATATATAGATATATATATACATAGAGATAAATAGATACAGTGTGTATATATGTAGATATATATATAGAGATATATATAGAGATAAATAGATACAGTATATATATATATATAGATATATATATATATATATACACTGTATCTATTTATCTCTCTATATATAGAGATATATATAGAGATAAATAGATACAGTGTATGTATATATAGATATATATATATAGATATATATAGAGATAAATAGATACAGTGTGTGTGTGTATATATAGATATATATATAGAGATATATATAGAGATAAATAAATACAGTGTATATATATATATATATATATATAGCAGGGTTTCCGCTAGGATTTTGTCTTGCCGGTCAAGTGTCCGGACAGATTTTAAACTTACCGGTCATGTTTCAAAAACAGTCTATATTACAAACGCATCTATAATGTACACCTAGATTGACGAAAGAATGACAAAGACCTCAAATAAATTTGACTATTTAATGAACAACAAAACGAACAAGAACGATTGAGCAAAACCTTGTTAGCCGCAAAAATCGAGGCTATTTCAAAACATCTGTAACATCTGTAGTCCGTTTTAACATCAGCTACATGGCATCACATTGACCCTGTAGGCTACCAGGCAACTTTTTGCTTTCTCCTTCATTTCATTGCGGCAAAGTCCTCTGCTGCTGAGCTGAAATCAAAGGTGTATAATGTGTCTTTGCAGCTTGCAATACGCATAAGATCACTCTCTCCTCCTCCAGACGACTCCGCAGTGATGTTTTCAAATCATTCTGAGGGAGAAGCCCCTCTCTGCTGGTCGCTTGACACGGGCAGAACACAGGCCCTTTGAGCCCGTGTGGCCCAGTCGGGGTACAGCTCGCTGAACTCAGAAATGAGCACTTGGCAAGCTGTCGCAAACATTAAAGCCCCATAGCCGTGGAGCGCTAACATTAAAGCCCCATAGCCCAGGGTGGTTACAGTCCTTTATGATGGACATGCCGTTCTTCCGACGTCTGGTCCTACAGATCTCCTCAATGCATGGAAGTGCACACCCGATGATGTTCTCTGCCGTCCTCACGACCCTCTGGATGTCTTTCTTGTCCCGTGCTGTGGTGTTGCCGTACCACACGGTGACGCCACCCGTCAGGAGGCTCTCTACGGGGCCACGCTAGAAGTTCATATCAAATGTGCTTTTGTATCATTTCTTGGGGTAAATATTCATTAACTTTATTCTTATGCAATGTAGTGTCACCAAAATCACCTCACACATCAAGTGTCTCATGTTGGTCATACTACAATGCTTCTTTAGGATAAATGTGATTTTGCATAATTTTGGGGAATATAATTAGTGAAAAATATTCAATAACTTTATTCTTATGCAATGTAGTGTCACCAACATCAGCTCACACATCAATTGTCTCATGTTGGTCATACTACAATGCTTCTTTAGGAAAAATGTGATTTTGCATAATTTTGGGGAATATAATTAGTGAAAAATATTCAATAACTTTATTCTTATGCAATGTAGTGTCACCAACATCAGCTCACACATCAATTGTCTCATGTAGCATTTCTCAAAAGGCAGTGGGCACATGCCACTTGGTTTATTGTTGTTATTATTATGAATCTTTTGCACTCTCAATTGTATACATGTAAGTGAAAAGGCCACGCGACATTTTAATTTGTGTTGAATGAATGTATGAATAGTGGAACTGCAATGTCAAATAAAATGTATCAAATATGAATGCGTCTAAAGAATGCTGATATGAAATATTGTGGTAAATGTGTGGCCTGTGGAGCCCTGTGAGACCGTACCTGTGATTAAGAGCTATGCAAATCAAATTGACTTAGCTTGGTGACCCCCGTGGAGCATTGGTGACCCCCCGTGGAGCATTGGTGACCCCCAGTGGGGGTCAGTAAAAAGACAGCCTGCACTTGCCACTAAGTGTATTTTTTTTTGTATTATTAATGTTTGCTCTCTCAATTGTCTGCAGTAAAAATACTTTTATTTGCCTTTAAATGTCTTTGTGTCTTTATCCATGAAAATATGATCTGATTTAGCCTATTTATGATGAATTCAGCTTTTGCTGACATTTTGCTCACATATTTAGTGAAGAGTATTCAATAACTTTATTATTATGCAATGTAGTGTCACTAAGATCACCTCACACAACAATTGTCTCATGTTGGTCATATAACATAACTTATTTAGGCTAAATGTGCTTTTTCCAAAATGTTGGGAATTTTTTCGAGGAAAATATTCAATACAGTTATTCTTATGCAATGTAGTCTGACCAAAATCACCTCACCCATCAATTACATAATGATGGTCATACTTCATAACTTATTTAGGAAAATATGCTTTTGTATAATTGTTATGAACATTTCTTTGGGTAAATATTCAATAACTTTATTGCTATGCAATGTAGTGTCACTTAAATCACCTCGCACATCAATTGTCTCACGTTGGTAATACTACAATCCTGATTTAGGGAAAAAGGTTCTTTTGCATAATTTTGATGAATATATTTAGCGAAAAATATTCAATAACTTGATTTTTATGCAATGTAGTGTCACCAAAATCACTTGAATTATCAATTGTCTCACTTTGGTCAAACGAAAATGACTTCTTAGGAAAATGTGCTTTTCCATAATTTTGGTGACATATTTTGAGAAAAATATTCAATAACTTTATTATGCAATGTAGTGTCACCCAAATCACCTCACACATCAATCGTTTCATGTTAGTAATAATACAACGCATCTTTCGGAAAAATATTATTTTGCATAATTTTGGGGAATATAGTTTGTGAAAAATATTCAATATCTTTCTTATCTTACCTATATCTCATGCAATGTAGTGTCACCAACATCTCCTCACACATCAATGGTATCATGTTGGTCATAGTACAACACTTATTTAGGAAAAGTTTTTTTTCTCAAATTTTGGTGAATATATTTAGTGGAAAATATTTAAAAACGTCCTTCTTATGCAATGTAGTGTCACCAAAATCACCCACACATCAATTATCTAATGCATACAACAGTTATTTAAGAGAAATGTTGTTTTGCATCATTTTGGGGAATATTTTTGTCGTGTAGTGTCACTATCACCTCACACATCAATTGCCTCATGGTCGTCATCACTTATTTAGGAAAATATGCTTTTGTATAATTTTTTTGAACAATTCCTCAGGTAATCATTCAATAACTGTATTCTTATGCAATGTAGTGTCACTAAAAATCACCTCACACATCAATTGTCTAATGCTGGTCATACATTTGGTGAATATATTTGGTGAAATATTCAATGGGTTTATTCTTATGTGTGGCAGGGTGGTGGTGGTCAATTATATTTACATGTGTTGAATGTACATGTTTTTCGTTTTTTTTACAAACATCTTTAAAAGCATTTAAAGTGCCAATAGTGCAGCTGCATCATGAATACAGTGCAGTAACTATGAGTCCAGAAAGTCCAGCAAAGTATGTTAGTGTAATGTGAATGACAATGTTATGAAAGTGAAAGTGAAAGTACTACCTAGCAGTTCAGTAGGTCACTGCCTGGGGATAAAAGGGCTCAACGCACTGTAAATCCCTTCACTGTCATTTTGCACTGTATATTCAATTTCACTTTTCACATGTCACTTTTTCAGTGGAATGATGAAAGTGAAAATGTCGATTGATTCTACAGAGTTGCTTACGGCGTACCCGAAATATTCAAAGAGGCCCGTGGACTTCTTAAGAAGTCAAATATGTCGGCCGACGCGATGAAGGAAAAGATGAGCTCTGAGAACGAGACCTTCGTTTGGACGACACTCTGCCGAAGCGCAAGCAAAGCGGTGGGAGGTTGTCGGGTATATGCACTGAGAGAAAGCCCAGATGGATCTTAGACAGTCAATAGGACTTGTGTACATACTTTGGTGCCGGTGGCAGTCAGGGAGGATCTGATCTCACACCAAATGGAATGGAAAACTGGGGGGAAAAACCAACAGGAGAACAAAGTGTGCAAACTCTAAACAAGTCTTGGTAGGATTTAAAGCAAGTTATTGCATGATCACCTTACAGAGAAAGGTTTGGTTTTAAAATGATGCTGACCATTATGATGTCTACAGCCGAGTCTGAGAACAAGAGAGTCATTTAGTTGATACGGCTCGATGATCTACTTCTAGTGGCCGATAACAACAGCTTGCTCAGTGGTGTTAAAGTGATAAGTGATAAAGTGTTGAGGAGGAAGTTTAAGATGAAAGATCTAAGGTGAACATGAACACTTCCTAGGCATCGACTTCACACAGAGTGAGGGGGAGATCCAAAAGAGACACGTAGCAAAGACAAATCAGATCTTTTTCTAGGTTGCTGGGAAGAATATCCTTCAACCTAAAGTACTCCCGCATGCTTTGGGCCCTTAGATTGAATGAGAGCGTACGTTTGGATTGACAATTTGATCAACCGATCATATAGTGATTTGTAGCCAATGGGCGTATTCTTTCAGATTTCCCCCACAGGTCCATAGTGCGCTAGAAGGTATAACTGGCTCGAGACGTAGCGTAGTGCTACGTAGTGCTTTTTTTCTACGTCGATTTTTTTTACGTATCGTGTTAGACACACAATAGCGTTCGCAGCATGTGAGATGACTTTAGCAAGGTAATAAACGTCAAATAAATACAAACACAACAACATACCTTGTTAGCTAGCTGCATGCTCTGAAAACAGAGGGAAGTGTTCTTCAGTCCTTACAACTTTATAAGAATACACTTCAACTAACGGAGCTGTGAAAGTACCCGTGCAGCTTACTCTCAGTTTCTCTCTCTCTCTCTCTCTCTCTCTCTCTCTCTCTCTCTCTCTCTCTCTCTCTCTCTCTCTCTCTCTCTCTCTCTCTCTCTCTCTCTCTCTCTCTCTCTCTCTCTCTCTCTCTCTCTCTCTCTCTCTCACTCACGCGAGAACAGCATAATGAGACGTGAGCTTGGACTTCAAAATAAAAGACTCTAAATATTTTGCACGCATGAAATATTACAACAAAGAATAATTATTCAACTTAAGAAAACACATATTACAGTTAAATGTAAAAGCTGCACTTACACGCTGCACTTACACCCTTTAAAAATAGACATGACCTGTAGATAACAACTTAATATGGAATCACAGGCAACACATGAAACACCTTATTCTGCCTCCAGCAGAGTAACAACCTTGTGTACAGGTCTTTATTCTGCCTCCAGCAGAGGAACAACCTTGTGTACAGGTCTTTATTCTGCCTCCAGCAGAGTAACAACCTTGTGTACAGGTCTTTATTCTGCCTCCAGCAGAGGAACAACCTTGTGTACAGGTCTTTATTCTGCCTCCAGCAGAGTAACAACCTTGTGTACAGGTCTTTATTCTGCCTCCAGCAGAGTAACAACCTTGTGTACAGGTCTTTATTCTGCCTCCAGCAGAGTAACAACCTTGTGTACAGGTCTTTATTCTGCCTCCAGCAGAGTAACAACCTTGTGTACAGGTCTTTATTCTGCCTCCAGCAGAGTAACAACCTTGTGTACAGGTCTTTATTCTGCCTCCAGCAGAGTAACAACCTTGTGTACAGGTCTTTATTCTGCCTCCAGCAGAGTAACAACCTTGTGTACAGGTCTTTATTCTGCCTCCAGCAGAGTAACAACCTTGTGTACAGGTCTTTCAAGGAACACAGTTCTAATTGTGGGTTGCCCCCTTTTTGTCAAATGTGGTTTGGCTAACAAGTAATCTAATTTTTCTGACCCTACTATCTGACCCTGGAAAGACTTCTGTGATTTATATTTGGCAAAATAGCCAGATGAAGCTTGACTTAAGCGTCCTCCCCACCCTCAGGATACCTTCTTTATCCAGGAATGGATTTAGCTTGCACAGGTTACTGTCTTTGGGCCTTGGTTAACTGCTTTTTTGTTTCACGCTCTTTAGCTCATCTGAGAAGGACTCCTTTTGAACTAGCTGGATGATGAAAAGTTCTGCTTCTTTCCTTTCTTCAATGGTTGTACATTCATTGGTTCTTTGTTTCACACCTTGGTGTTCTTTGGCATGTCGTTTCAGTCTTGCAACTGCTCTTACTACCCTTGACCAATCAGAGAATTTCTGTAAGCGATCCAATAATGACCTGTCTTCTTTTGCCTTTGTGTTGCACACAATAGCCTTTGCGAATTTCAGGATCATCCTCATTGATTTCTCCCACCTTGCGTTCTCTTACAGGTAGGTCCTTTTTTAGTCTTCTTTCAAGACAATTTAGGCGGTGTACTGCGCACATCTTGTTGTCAGGTAACTTTGGTCTTTCGCCTTTGAATGGTAACGGCATTGTCACGATGCGGAAATTAGGTGGGACCCAGAACGCAGACCAAGACACAGTGGAGCTATAACATGAAGCTTTATTTAAAGCAAACCAAAACACAAGAGTGATCAGGGACAGGCCAGGGGTCTGGATACCGGGAGGTCGATCCGCGGAGTCCCAGCAGGTAGTAGACCGGCGAGTAGTCCAGGACAGGAGAGGAGTCTGGATACCGGGAGGTCGGAGTTGCGACAGGTACCAGACAGGCGAGTAGTCCGAGACGGACGAGGGGTCTGGATACCGGGAGGTCGAGGTAGCGACAGGTATAGACCAACAAGTTGTCCGGGACAGGAGAAGAGTCTAGATACCGGGAGGTCGGAGTAGCGACAGGTACCAGACAGGCGGATGGTCAGGGACGAGCCAGAAGTCTAGATACCGGGGGGGTCGGAGTAGCGACAGGTACTAGATAGGTAACTATAATTACCGGGGAGCTTGTATAGACCGGAGAGTAACGCGAGACAGGCGAGTGACGCGGGATAGGCAATGAATCTGGATTTCTGGGACATCGGCGTGGCGATTCCGTCCAGAATGTACCAACGTACAAAGTAGCAACCGTAAAGTACGACGTAGCATGAACACAGTACGACAAACGACCTGACAAAGGGGCAACGGGAAGCCAGGGTATATATACCCCCAGGTGAGGGGATTAGTCATTAGACACGGCAATTGCTGACAGGTGTGTGTGTGTGTGCACCGCCAGCGCACGCGGCTTGGCCACGGCCCCTGATAACCACCGTAACCATGACAGGCATTTCGTAGTGACCATTCTCTTTGTGTGTGATGCTTTCTCTCAATTTCGACAGGAACTTGAGATCTTCTTGGGACACAGAATCCTCTTCTCCAGCTCTTTCTGAGAAGTCTGATTGGAGGATTGTGACGGGGCGGCTCCGTCACTGACTGCGGGCAGTGCGCATACATACACACGCACCCATTGTCTGTCTTTCCATATACCATATAACCGTATAATGTAATGTGGTGCGTTTCATGTGGACAGCGCACATGGAAACACACACACGCCAGATACGCAGCGGAGCAACGCACGCACACACCAAACATTCCCAAACATTCCCTCCGGTCAGCTTTCTTCGTATGTCCGAATGTCAGAATGCTCACAATCATTTCATTCCTTTTCCGTTGTCATAGCAGAATGAGAGCTTGGGAATGCTACGTTCATTCATCACATCACATATCCATTCATTCACTCACATTGTCACGACGCATTGGCCTCTGCACTCCTCCGGCACTTCCTAGGTGACGCGTTGGCCGAGCGGAGGCACACATGTCCGCCAGGTTCAATGGGAGGGGTTGGCTCAAGGCCAGGGTCACGTGAGCCATGTTATTGTATCGTTTGGTATTGTACTGTTTACTGGGTTATCTTTAATTAAAACAGTTGGAAAGTATGTGTGATATAGTGGAGGATATATATGTTGTGTGTAGGAATTGGTTGAATGTGTTTATTATGTACATCCTGTTTAAAGCCTAGTGGGGGGGCTATTGGATACAAGAGAGCTGCTTTGGCCCAGGGAGACCAGTCTTGAGTTACAGTGAAGGGAACGGGAATCCCTTTGGAAACGGGTTGGTATTTGCTTGTAGTGGAAGTAGTAGTGTATTTGCATATTTAGACATGGTGTAGTGTTACGTAGTCAGTATATTGTGTTTTGTTTGATTGGTTTTCTCTTTTTCCACTTGTGTTAGATATAGTAAGTATAGGGTATTTTGTTTTATGTTACTTTCACTTTTCACATTTTTGTAAAAATATATCACCTCTGCACCTTGGGAGGCGGGAAATAAAAACCACCAACGAGATCCTTCCCACTACGCCTGTTTATGGGAGGTTCAAAGGAGTTCCAGAGAGGACCCCGTCACCATCATATATCACTTTATTACAGCAGGAAGAAGACTAAGATACTGTAGTCAACTCTGATCTGTGATGTATCATCAATATATATCACTAATATATCATCATATATCACTTTATTACAGCAGGAAGAAGACTAAGATACTGTAGTCAACTCTGATCTGTGATGGATCATCAATATATATCACTAATATATCATCATATATCACTTTATTACAGCAGGAAGAAGACTAAGATACTGTAGTCTGTATTCAGTACAGGAAGTACTCAGTACATGCTGTATAATAGGTACATTGTTAGTACTTGTACTCAGTATAATAGGTACATTGTCAGTACTTGTACTCAGTATAATAGGTACATTGTCAGTACTTGTACTCAGTATAATAGGTACATTGTCAGTACTTGTACTTGGTATAATAGGTACATTCTCAGTACATATAGTCAGTATAATTGGTACATTGTCAGTACATGTACTCAGTAGAATAGGTACATTCTTGTCACGGTCCAACCCAGCTCTTTCCTCTCCTAGTCCTGGATCTCCGCGGGCTTCCTGGATCCGCGATGTCACCGGACTCCGTTCCGAAAATGCCACTCCGTGTTTTCCCTGTCAGCCGTTTCACACTGAACTCACCTGTTGTCAATCGCTCCTCATTGACCAAGCTGTATTCAAGCCATGTCTGTTGTGTTACTCAATGCTGGATTATCACCCGGATTTTTCCGAAAGCCTCACATTCGTATCAAGTTAAGTTCATTGTGTTCTGTATATTGATCCGCTGTGTTTTGACCCTCACCTGGAGAACAACCTTGTTTTTGCCTTTTTTGTACCTTTTTGAACCCTTGACATCCTCTTGACGACCTCTGCTTGCCTTGACCACCTTTTTGGATTTACCCTGTCTGTACCTTTTGCCTTTTGCTGACGTTAATCGGCGTGTGCGCCGATCATTAAACACCTGTTCTACCTGGCTTCTGTCACTCTGCTTTCGGGTCCTATACCTCTACCCTGCCCTGACACATCCTTGGTCCTGTTGGTTTGTTTGAATTTCATTCTGTAGTTGCACACAGGGCATCGTTTTTTCCTCACCAACAATCTCTCCCTCTGGAGCCATCTTATTAGGCGTTTACCACCTCTAGCTGTCTTCTTGTCAATATCGTATTACTGAAGAAGTGGGAATGGCAGAAGGAGCTCTGACACACTAGGCAGGACTTGACAGCCTTCAGCTTGGTCCCGGTACAGACGTCACAGGGAACTTCTCCTGGTTCAACACAAGGCTGATCTTTGACCGGTACGGACCGTCTAATCTGATCAACCATCTCTGAAAAGAGGGTATTGACCCGTAGATTGGGTCTTGTGTGGAAAAGCTCGTTGCAAACAGGACATTTGAACTGGACCTGGTCATGCCAAAACGTGGTGATACAGGCTCTACAGAAGTTGTGTCCACATGGTGTGGAAACTGGACTCTTGAACACATCCTGACAGAAAAAAACAGGAAAAGTTCTCCTCAGACCAGGAAGATTTAGCAGAGGCCATTCCTAGAACACATTGTTGAATCAAGTTAGAAAACAACCTTTTTAATAATAAATAATCGACCATGTCCCCAGAAAAAGTGGGGAGGCGTGCTCTCTCGAGTGGAAACTGGACTCTGGGTTGCATATAAGGAAAGACGCCTTGTGGAGCATTTGGGTACCCTAGCGGTGTGCCTGCGACATTTGGTGCAGCGCTGGTCCCAGCCAGAGACTGGATACCAGCTCCAGAACTTCTTGGATGTGGCCTCGACGGACCGAGCGGGTTTACATGACCTGCAGCGATTTCCTGCTTGACACCGGGAGGCTCACTGAGAGAGAGAGGTTGATCATCTCTAATGGATCCAAGCGGATCTGGATGGGCCGGCACTTCAGCCTTTAACCTCTCCTCTTCCTCTTCCTCCTCCTCCTCCTCATCCTGGCTCCAAGCAAAGCCCTTTCGTGACTTCAGGTTCATCCGCCGCCATTTCCGCTCCCAGTCACTCTGTAAGTCTCTTAGCCCGTCTTCTTGCTTTTTAAGCTCCTTTGTCTTGGTGCTGGAGACAAGACCTTCCCAAGCAGCCATTTTCTGCCCGAACCTGTGGATTTTCTCGCCCAGGCTCTCCCTCTGCACATCAAAGTCCTCCGCTAGTAACTCCTTCAAATCCAGCGCTTCTAATTCAGCCCACTTCTTTTCCGCTTTCTCGGCATACAATCTGATGTCATCTTCAGCGAATCTGGACCATAGTGCTTCTTTAGTGAGTGTAAGCATTTCTTCATATCGGGTTGAGCACTTCGTTGTTTTCGCTTTTATGCTCTCGACTTCTTCTCTCACCTGGGGATCGTCGTTTTCTTCTGCCTCCATTTCGAGAGCATCGACGTATTCAGCCCCTGTGTCGCTGACCCTACCAAAGTCCACAACAAGGCCATATAACTCATCAATGAGATTCCTCTCCTCGAGCAGGTGAATCGTAAGAGCCAGCTTGTTGGTCCTCTTACTGAAGGCAGTCTGCGCGACCGAGCGCTTTCCCTTTAGGGATTCCAGCACAACTGAATCCATCCTCCTTTCTTAGAGCTGCCCAAGGTTTCTCCGACACTGGCAGGGGGTCCGTTGGACCTTTCCCTCCCTCCGTGGCACTCCTCTTCCGGCAACACTCTTCGGGGCAGATTCGGCTGGACGCTTGGGCCCGTGGTTTATAACTGTCAAGTTTGTTCTTGTTTTCCCCACTTGAAGGGCTCAGGCAACGTGATCAAGGAAGGATATAACTCTGTGACTTTTCTTTGACCTTAGTTTGTCGTTTATTTGGTTGACAAATGGTTGTCACAATAGCAGGTTATAAACCTGAAATGGTATGAAAGGAAATGTTTCAACATCAATATAATACATAGGCTATAATAATATCAGTTCATTCAAATAAACAATTACCAAATGCATTTTCATTAAGAACATTCATTCAGCATTTACCAATAATCAACATTATTCTTTAAACTTAACCATGTGATGAATGTCATGCATCAAAATGTTCAAACAATATATTCAAACTGTTGTAATGTCAAACATTGCAGGCCTACAGCCCACGTATACACTACAGACCGCAGGAACACCATTTCCCAGGGTGCACCGGGGCCGCATGTTACAAACATTCCATGCTGAGCAGAGCTAACATGCTAGCTAATATGCTAGGGAGCTAACAGCTAACATAAGCAAAGCACAAATAAGCAAGCAAAGCACATAAAGCAAGCAGGGAAGGCGAATGTAAACATACCATTGGGCTATCACGTTCCTGGTCTGAATGCAGCCAACTCCCTGAGTCACCCCACCTGTACCTCGGTCTGCCCCGTGGTCTCCTCCCACCTGTAGCTCGGTCTGCCCCGTGGTCTCTTCCCACCTGTACCTCGGTCTGCCCCGTGGTGTCCTCCCACCTGTACCTCGGTCTGCCCCGTGGTCTCTTCCCACCTGTATCTCGGTCTGCCCCGTGGTCTCTTCCCACCTGTACCTCGGTCTGCCCCGTGGTCTCTTCCCACCTGTACCTCGGTCTGCCCCGTGGTGTCCTCCCACCTGTACCTCGGTCTGCCCTGTGGTGTCCTCCCACCTGTACCTCGGTCTGCCCCGTGGTCTCTTCCCACCTGTACCTCAGTCTACCCCGTGGTCTCTTCACACCTGTACCTCGGTCTGCCCCGTGGTCTCTTCCCACCTGTACCTCGGTCTGCCCCGTGATCTCTTCCCACCTGTACCTCGGTCTGCCCCGTGGTCTCTTCCCAGTTGGATGTGCCTGGTAAACCTCCCTCGGGAGGCGACCAGGAAGCATCCTCACTAGATGAACCACCTCAACTGGCTCCTTTCTACGCGAAGGAGCAGCGGCTCTACTCCGAGTCTCTCACGAGTGACTGAGCTTCTCACCCTATCCCTCAGGGAGATACCAGCCACCCTCCTGAGGAAACTCATTTTGGCCGCATGTATTCGCGATCTCGTCCTTTCGGTCATTACCCATTGCTCATGGCCATAGGTGAGGGTAGGAACGAAGACTGATCGGTAGATCGAGAGCTTTGCCTTCAGACTCAGCTCTCTTTTGGTTACAACGGTGCGCCAAAGTGCACCCAATACCGCTCCCGCTGCACCTATTCTCCTGTCAATCTCACGCTCCATCCTCCCCTCACTGGAGACCCTGGGATACTTGAACTCCTTCACTTGGGATAAGGACTCCCTCCCTACTTGGAGTAGGGAGGGATATGTATATATGTATATATATATGTATATATGTATATATAAATATATATATGTATATGTATATGTATATATGTATATATAAATATATATATGTATATGTATATGTTTGTGTATATATATATATATATATATATATATATGTATATATATGTATATATATATACGTATATATATATATATATGTATATATGTATATATATATGTATATATATGTATATATATATATATATATACATATATACATATATATATTAATAGGAATTATAACTTCACCAATATTAACCAATCTTTATTTACCCATGGTTCTCTCTTAGCCGAAATAACATCAAACGTCGACGCCGGCGGTGAAACTCCAGCTCCTTAAGTTCATTAGTTAAAAAGAATACTGAATACAAATCATCCATTTTTAACACGCAATTGATTTTCCTCGTATTATTAAACTCTCAAAAAGAAGCTTCTAGTTGGACTATCTCCACGGCTCTGGTCAGCTCGCAACGACGGTGGGCGTGGCGCTTGGTGACGCAGCTGGTGACGCATTCAGGAAGTACTCCGTAGGCTAGACCGTCCCATTTAACACGTTTTTGAAGCAGCCTTCGGAAGCAGCCTTAAGGCTGCAGCCTTTGGATGCAGCCGAAAGGATGCAGCCTTAAGGCTGCAGACCCTGAAATGGAACACGGCCCCTGAATGAGCTGGAGTTTCAATTCAAGTCCTCTGGGGCTGCCCACATAGATGCCAGACGGTAAACCGGTCAAGCCCTGACCTGCTGCCCGCGTAGATGCCTGATATAAATTATTATTTCCTAAAGTTCATTTAATTTCAATTTACTTTTGAAAATAGTTGCAAGGAGTACATTTTATCATTTAGGGGGCATTTCAATTATACCATTTGTTTTGGATAAATAATATATGTCATTTTGAGTCAATAAAATACATTTGGGTCTCTTTGCTCCGAAAGAGTTTAACAATATATCTATATATATGCATACACTGTATCTATTTATCTCTATATATATATATATCTTTAGATTGGGTAGAACATGACACGTTCCATGTGGATACTACAACCTTCTGATGCCTTCAATAGTATCATGTGTGGGTTTAAGTAGACTTCAGTACAAATGTGTTTAAAAAACGTTCAACCTGAGGCAAACACCACCGTGTACTCCACCCAATCATATGAATTGTATTCTGTAAATATACGTTCAATAACTCCTATTATAGTTTTCACAAACATTATTGGAGAATAAATGTATTTATTTGATGTATTTAATATATATACATGGTATAAAAGAGTCTCAAAAGTAGTGTTATTTTCTTAATAATACTCAAGTAGTACTGACTTTAAAATGATGCAAATTCCTTGTATGTGTAAATTGACTTGGCTTTAAACCTACATTGAATCAGATTGATGTGTTTATATCAGTGGCAGCTTGTTAATACAGGGCGCAAGGGCCCTGGCCCAATCAAAATGCAGATGGCTCATTTCTAGTCATGTTTGAGGAAGTTCTTGTCACGGTCCAACCCAGCTCTTCACGCTCCTATTCCTTGATTTCCGCCGGCTTGCTGGATCCGCGATGTCACCGGACTCCGTTCCGAAATGCCACTCCGTGTTTTCCCTGTCAGCCGTTTCACACTGAACTCACCTGTTGTCAATCGCTCCTCATTGACCAAGCTGTATTCAAGCCATGTCTGTTGTATTACTCAATGCTGGATTATCACCCGGATTCTTTCCAAAAGCCTCACGTTCGTATCGAGTTAAGTTGATTGTGTTCTGTCTATTGATCCTCCGTGCTTTGACCCTCACCTGGAGAACGACCTTGTTTTAGCCTTTTTTGTACCTCTGCCTCAACCCTCGACATCCTGTTGACGACCTCTGCTTGCCTTGACCACCTTTTTGGATTTGCCCTGTCTGTACCTTTTGCCTTTTGCTGGCGTTATTCGGCTTGGGCGCCGATCATTAAACACCTGTTCTACCTGGCTTCTATCACTCTGCTTTCGGGTCCTATACCTCTACCCTGCCCTGACACATCCTTGGTCGTGTTGGTTTGTTTTAATTTAATTCTGTAGTTGCACACAGGGCATCGTTTTTTTCCTCACCAACAATCTCTCCCTCTGGAGCCATCTTATTAGGCGTTTACCACCTCTAGCTGTCTTCTTGTCAATATCGAATTACTGAAAAATACAAACTATTTAAAATGTAACAGACGTACGATCAGATGCAGTTGTACCGTTATTTAGTTTTTACTTTTCTAACAATAAGTGGTTGTAATCATTGACTTTAGATTAGTCTTTACCAGAGTCAGGATAAAGGACACTACTGCTGGTCAGTACGCTGTTGAGTTGGACACTACTAACGTTAAGCGTTTACAACACTCCATCAGTAACTTTATAGTAATTTTTATTATAATTTTTATTGTGTACAGTATTGTTACAGTACAGTGTAAGTATAGTACATAGTATAGTATATTGTGTTAAATTGTAGTATAAACTCAAACTGCAGGAGGGAATGGGGAGTAAGCATTCAATTCTACTTGCATATGGATATTCAAAATATTAAATCTTGAACCTTGAATGAAGGAGTAGGTAGGGGTAAGAGGTCATTAAGGAGCAGGCAGGGGTTAAAGGTCATTAAGGAGCAGGTAGGGGTCAGAGGGCATTAAGGAGGAGGTAGGGGTCAGAGGTCATTAAGGAGCAGGTAGGGGTTAGGGGTCATTGAGGAGCAGGTTCAGGAGAACATATCTTTATAACTGAACATGTGTGTGGCTAAGTTGTTCCTAACACAAGGAAATCAATAATCACTTCATCAGCTCCAAAAACAAGGAAATCAATATTCACTTTATTAGCTCCCAATACAAGGAAATCAATATTCACTTTATCAGCTCCCAACACAAGTCTAGAAATCTAAGTCTTTCTATGTGTGTATTTTTTTATTTTTTTAACTTTATATTTTATCCTGAGGGAAATGAGTTGTCTGCATTTGACCCATCCTAGTGTTAGGAGCAGTGGGCAGCCATTAGTACAGCGCCCGGGGAGCAGGTAGAGGGTGCCTTGCTCAACGGCATTTAGGCAGTAACCTGGTGTTCCCGGGTCTTGAACCGGCGACCTTGCGGCTCCCAAGCTGAGTCCTTATCCAATGAGCTACAGCCCCCCCTTGTGTGCGTCTCTATATGTGTATTCTATGTGTGTGCATATATGTGTGTGTGTGTGTGTGTTTTTATGTGTGTATTTCTATATTTATATGTGTGTGTGTGTTTGTATTTATATATATGTGTGTGTGTGGTAATGGATGCTTTTATATTGCACTTTTATCAAAGCTAAATTTTTTGTGTGTGAATGTGTGTATTTTATATTTGTGTGTGTGTGTTTATACTCTATGTGTGTGTGTGTGTGTGTGTGTGTGTGTGTTGCTACAAGCGACACAGAGACACTGAGGAACCATCTCTCCATAAGCTAAATGCAGGGAGGAGGTCCTCCTGGGTGAATGTGGACTGGAAGGTGTGGATGAGTGTCAGTGTGTCTGAGGACCCTCCTCCATCTGGGGACACTCTGTAGAAGGACAGAGAGCCAGCAGGCCGGTCCACATACACTCCTACTCTGTTAGAGGGGCGGAGATCTATGGCTGTTTGACTACCGTTGTAACAGACATAGTAACAATCATCATAACAATAAAGACTCCAGGACTTGTTGTTGAATCCAAGCACGCTGTCACCACCCAGTCCTCTCCTAGTGATTCCTCTGTATGTCACTCCTATATCAACACATCCTCCTTCCATCTCCACCTCCCAGTAACAGCGGTCAGTCAGACCCTCTCTACACAACACCTGGGCCCAGGAGTAAAATCTCTCCAGGTGATCAGGATACGACTCCTCCTCTCTAACCATCGTCACCTTCCTGTTGTCCTCAGACAGAGAGAGTCCTCTGTGGGCTGTGTTTGGGTCCAGTGTGAGTTCACGCTCATCTGATGGGAGAGAAAACCAAAGACATGATGAGTCTACACAGAAATACTCCTGATGAGGTCATCAAGATATGAGCCGTTTGGAGTCAGTTCAATAAACCCTTTAGAAATGGGTGGAGCCGTGAATAACCACTGAGGAAGAAAAAGTACTTGATTGGAAAGTACTCTCTTGATTTATAGATAGGACATCATTAAACGTTAGCAGTTGCCAACATTAACCTTGGATAACTACAATTGTGACTTTGATAGGAGAGGTGTTTCTAAGAATTGGTTCCTAGGACCTAAAGTATGATGAAAATATATATTATTATATATTATATATATATAATAATAACGTATAATCGATTTATTATAATATATTAATATTTAAATATTTTATTTATTAATATAAACATTATTATATAGTGATATATATTGTTATATAAAATATATTTATTCACATATATTATTAGATATGTTTTAGATCATGTTCTGAATATAAAATACACATACAAGTATGATTAACAGCATCCTGATTATGATTGTCTGTATAATATAATAATAATAACACTCATAATACTCATCATTAATAAATAATATTGTTACAGTAATAATATATGTTGTATTTTACAGAAGAAGGATTCATTGTGATGGTTATGCATTCTGTAAAATATACCAACCATCATGTTATATAATATATCAATATATAGATAAGATACAAGATGTCCACCATCATGTTCATTCCCAGTAGGACATCACCTCCTGCTGTGTGGATGGACTTTCAATCTGAGGAGTTAGTGTGTTGTTGTGATGACTCAAACTAAACAGACACTTACACTTCTTTAGAGTCGACCTCAGGTCAGGCAGCTTCTTCATCTCCTTGAACTTCTTTACAGCTGGTTCCAGGTCAGGTAGCTTCTTCATCTCCTTGAACTTCTTTACAGCTGGTTCCAGGTCAGGTAGCTTCTTCATCTCCATGAACTTCTTTACAGCTGGTTCCAGGTCAGGCAGCTTCTTCCTATTCATGCACTTCTTTACAGCTGGTTCCAGGGCAGGCAGCTTCTTCATCTCCATGTCCAGTGTCTCCTTCAGCTGATCCATGGATCTCCTCAAGGTTCCTATGTGTGACGGAGGAGGAGGGACCTCCACCCTGGTCCAGTCCCTGGTGTTTGGAGGATTCTTCAGGGATCTGAAGCTCTGGAGGAAGTGGAGGTGGTCTTCAGTGTGTGAGAGCTGCTTCACCTCTGAGCTCCTATTGGTCAGATGTTTAACTTCCTGCTCCAGCTCTTTGATGAGGCCTTCAGTGTGTTTCTCTATGGATTTTAGTTTCTCTTGAACTGTTTGTTTGTGATCATGCCGACACTTTTTAACGCAGCTCATCAGAGCGTCGAGGACCTGGTCACCATCGGCTAGCTCTCGGTCTGCGTCTTCTTTGCTGCGCGTTACTGCGTCTTTGATCTCCTGAACCTTTCCTTTTCTCTCCTGGATCATCTGCTGATCTTCAGACTCTATCTTCCCAAGCTGGGCCTTCTTCAGCTCATATTCCTCCTTCAGAGGTACAACAGGATGGGACCTGTGGTCCGTCTCTGTACAGAACTGACACACACACACCTGTTCAGTCTGGCAGAAGAGCTCCTGAAGTCGGCCGTGTTTCTTACACATCCTGTCTTCTAGACGGTCCTGAGGCTTGACCAGCTTATGTTTCTTCAGGCCTGCGACTCTCTGATGTGGCTCCAGGTGGGAGTGGCAGAAGGAGCTCTGACACACTAGGCAGGACTTTACAGCCTTCAGCTTGGTCCCGGTACAGACGTCACAGGGAACTTCTCCTGGTTGAACACAAGGCTGATCTTTGACTTGTACGGACCGTCTAATCTGATCAACCATCTCTGAAAAGAGGGTATTGACCCGTAGATCGGGTCTTGTGTGGAACAGCTCGTTGCAAAGAGGACATTTGAACTGGACCTGGTCCTCCCAGAACGTGGTGATACAGGCTCTACAGAAGTTGTGTCCACATGGTGTGGAAACTGGACTCTTGAACACATCCTGACAGACGGAACAGGAAATGTTCTCCTCAGACCAGGAAGATTTAGCAGAGGCCATTCCTAGAACACATTGTTGAATCAAGTTAGAAAACCTTTTTTTTAAAACGTATTAAAGTGTTTAGGCAACAGTTTTAAGCGGAGCGACAGTGAGGGAAAAAGAGTGAGTGAGTGAGTGAGTGTGAGAGTGAGAGAGAGAGAGAGAGAGAGAGAGAGAGAGAGAGAGAGAGAGAGAGAGAGAGAGAGAGAGAAAGAGTAGTACTACTACTACTACTAACTACTACTACTAATAATACTACTACTACTATTACTTATAATATTACTACTACTACAACTCATACTACTACTACTACTACTACTACTACCATCCACTACTTCTACTACTCCACTACCACTACTAATACAACAACTAATAATACTACTACTACTACTACACCTACTACTACTACATATACTACTGGCTACTACTACTACTACTACTAACAACACTTCTACTATTAATACTACTACTACTCACACCTACTACTACTACTACTACTCACACCTACTACTACTACTACTACTACTACTACTACTCCACTACTACTATTACAACTACTACTAACACTACTGATACTACTACTACTACTACTAACAACTATTACTACTACTACTACTAACAACTATTACTACTACTACAACTACTACTACTACTACCACATCTAATACAACAACTACTACTACGATTACTACTACTTTTACTACCGCTACTAATACAACTACTACTACTACATCTTCTAATGACTACTACTACTTATAATACTACTACTACTATTACTTATACTACCACTACTAATACAACTACTACTACTACTACAATCCACTACTACTACCACTACTACGATGACAACTACTACTACTTGTCACGGTTACAGTGGTTGACAGGGGGCGTTGCCAGGCCGCGTGCGCTAGAGGCGCACACACACGCACCTGCCAACCATTACCGTGGCTAATTACCATTGATCTCACCTGGGGGCTATTTATACAGCGGCGTCAGTGAGAGACGTCGCTCGTTCGTACTACGTGTCAACCGGTACGCTACCAGTCCCCAGGTGACATTCATCCCTGGTCCTGATCACCCTGCTACGGACTATCGGAGAGATAGTCCGCCCGTCTGCTGTTCCAGCCACCCTCGTCGGTCCCGGAGTTCCGCCCGTCATCTACCTGTCGGTACGACGCACCTCGACCTCCCGGTAACCTGACCATCGCCTGTCCCCAACGATCCCTACGTCTCCTACCTGTCGGCTTGACGCACCTCGACCTCCCGGTAACCTGACCATCGCCTGTCCCCAACGATCCCTACGTCTCCTACCTGTCGGCTTGACGCACCTCGACCTCCCGGTAACCTGACCATCGCCTGTCCCCAACGATCCCTACGTCATCTACCTGTCGGTACGACGCACCTCGACCTCCCGGTAACCTGACCATCGCCTGTCCCCAACGATCCCTACGTCTCCTACCTGTCGGCTTGACGCACCTCGATCTCCCGGTCCCAGCTCCCTCGTCGGTCCTGGGGAATCGCCTTCTATTGTGTTTTGTGCCATTAATAAACCCCTGTTCTTCCTTTCCTGGTCTCCGCCTGCGTTCTGGGTCCAACCTCACCACACACAGTCGTGACACTACTACTACTACTACTACTACTACTACTACTACTAACACTACTGATACTACTACTACTACTAACAACTATTACTACTACTACAACTACTACTACTCGAATTCTACTACTACCACTACTACTACAAAAAACGATCTTTTAAAAACGTATTCAAGTGTTATTCAACAGTTTAAAGTGGTTCTAATGTCCCTATATGTGTATATATCTCTATCTATATGAGTGATGATAGCGTAGGGCTTGATATAAACATATAATACACATCTAATACTACATGAACTTAACAATGGTCCACCATCAAAGTGTGTCCGTTGGAACAGGCTCCCTGGTGCAGAACTAACTCTTTGAAGCCCTTGGTCAACACTCACTACTCACCTTAGAACGCTGTCCACCGCTTAGTTGGACAAAGGCTGGTGTCCTTTCAACTGTCTCTCTCCTCGTCGCGTCTCAAAGAGGAACTGTTATCTCCGCGTCGCGTCTTGCCTTTTATGCTCCGCTACGCTTTGTGACGTCATGGGGGGCGGGGCCACGCGATGACGTCACTTCCGAGCAAACGTAGAAGTGTATTATACGTTTATATCAAGCCCTACGCTACTCCATCACTCATATAGATAGAGATATATACACATATAGGAACATTACAACCACTTTAAACTGTTGTCTAAACACTTTAATACGTTTTTAAAATATCGTTTTTTTTAGTAGTAGTGGTAGTAGTAGAATATAGATGGGGATATATACACATATAGGAACATTACAACCACTTTAAACTGTTGTTTGAACACTTTAATACGTTTTTAAAAGATCGTTTTTTTAGTAGTAGTGGTAGTAGTAGAATATAGATGGGGATATATACACATATAGGAACATTACAACCACTTTAAACTGTTGTCTAAACACTTTAATACGTTTTATTAAAAATAATTTTTTTAGTAGTAGTTTCACCTAAGTGCCAAACAATGTCCTGTGCAAACTTCTTTAGTATTACATCAGCAGTCATTTGGTCAGTAGGACAGTATTCCAAAGTTACATTTCCATTATTTACAGTTTCCCTTATGAAGTGGTACTTAATATCAATGTGCTTGCACCGTTGCCTGTTCACTGGGTTTCTGGCTAGTGCTATAGTACCTTGGTGGTCTTCATAAACCTTTGTTTGGCCATATTGGTATCTGTCTATACCTCTGAGTAGCTGTTTCAAATAGATACATTCCTGTATAGCTGCTGCTAAAGACATGTATTCTGCCTGGCAAGTAGACCATGCCACTGTTGGCTGTTTCCTTGTTTTCCATGAGATCAAAGCACTTCCTTTACTTAGACTAGCGCTGTATCCTGTTGTGCTGCGTCTGTCTGTTACATCTGATGGCCAGGCAGCATCACTGTACACTCTTAGACTCTTAGTCTTTCTGTGGTATTTCTTTTGAAGCATAACTCATTTTCTGCTGTACCTTTAAGGTATCTGAACACGTGTTTAATTGTGTTCCAGTGTTCCACTGTTGGTTCGGCAAAATGCTGAGTTAGTTTAGTGCCCACTAAATGTATATCTGGTGGAGTGCACGTAGACAAGTCCATTCAACTTCCCACTGCTTCTCTGGACTTTCTTGGTTTTGTCATTTTTTCAGCATTTTCTGTGTACTCGACTTTTGACTCACATGGAGTTTCCCTAGACCTGCAATCCTGCATTTCAAACTTCTCCAATATTTGAATAACATATCTCTTCTGTGACATTTTGACTTGACCTTCTGCTTGTTCAAAATATATTCCGAGAAAATACTTCAACTTTCCCAAATCTTTCATTTTGAACCTTTCAGTGAGCATCATAGCTGGCTGCTATGATCAGATCCTCAACCCATATTAGCAAGATTACCCATTCTAGTCGCAAGGCGTGGCAGACCATCAACCAGCTGACAGGCAGAAATACAATACCCCACAGCTGCTCAGTCACAGCAAACGCCATCGCATCCCAGCTCCTGAAGAACGGCCGCTTCCCGGATGCTGACAAAGACTTTGCCCGACTGACATCACGTGAGGTGTCTTGCATCTCGGGAGCGGCCAGTGTCGATTCCAACCTCTCGGGAGAATTCACAGCAGAGGAACTCAGTGAGGCCATGAGCAAGCTCAAACCAGGCAAATCCCCTGGCCGTGACAACATCCACCCGGAGTTCGTCATCCACCAGAGCACAACAACATCTGGCTGGCTCTGTGCTTTCTATACATCATGCTACCAGAGATTAAAGCTCCCAAAGACTTGGCGCCGTGCCTCTGTCATAGCCCTGCCGAAGCCAAATAAACCTGCAGAAGACCCCAAGTCATACAGACCAATCTCGTTGCTCTGTGTCCCATTTAAGATCTTGGAGAGGATGGTCCATAGCCGCATTGAGCCAGTGGTGGACTCACAGCTCCCACGGGAACAAGCTGGTTTCCGTCGTGGAAGATCAACAGCAGACCAGGTAACACTACTCTGTCAGGACATCGAGGACAGCTTCCAGGACAATGAAAAAGCTGGGGTAGTGTACCTGGATCTGACTGCTGCATATGACACCGTGTGGCACCGGGGACTCCACCTGAAGCTGCTGAGGACAATACCGGACCGCCACATGGTGAAGTTCATCATGGAGACACTTTCCAACCGCAGCTTCATCCTCCAGACCAGCAGTGGCCAGTGCAGTAGGCTCAGAAGACTGAAGAACGGGGTACCGCAGGGGTCTGTTCTCTCGCCGATGCTGTTCAATTTTTACATCCACGACCTACCTGATACAGCATCCAGAAAGTATGGCTACGCAGACGATCTTGCCATCATGCTGAGCGGACCAACGTGGAAGGCGATGGAAGAGGGGCTTAACGAAGACATGGGCACTCGAAGGTGGCGTCTACAGCTCAGCGTCGGAAAATCAGTCGCAGCGGCATACCACCTTAGCACCAGAGAAGCCAGGAGGGAACTTGAGGTGCGCGTTGACAATAAATGTCTGGAGGTCCAGCAAGCCCCGAAGTATCTTGGAGTGCGTCTGTATCGGACATTATCCTTCAAACAACACCTGGAAGAAGTCAAGGCCAAGGTGACATCCAGGGTCGCGCTGATCCGCCGCCTCGCTTGAACAACCTGGGGAGCCTCCGCTAAGACGCTGCGAATATCCACCCAAGCCCTGGTCTTCTCTGCAGCGGAATACTGCGCCCCAGTCTGGAGCAGAAGCCCTCATGCGAGAAAGGTCGACGTGGCTATCAATACCTCCCTCCGAATAATAACTGGATGCTTAAAGCCTACCCCTGTGTCCCTCTTGCCAGTCCTCGCGGGAAAAGCACCGGCCGGCCTCCGACGGGAGGCTGCCACCCTCGCCCTGGCCAGGAAGGCACAAAAGTATGACTGGCACATCCTGCACAACACCACAATAACACCAGCACCTCCAAGCAGACTCAAGTCCCGCCACCCCTTCCACAAGGCAGCACAAGAGATGCTCAACTCCACCTCTGAGGACATCTCCAGAGATGCATGGTTGGCAGCAGCTTGGAAGCAGGAGTGGGAGTCAGCTGGGCCCTCCCGAATCTACTGTTACATCTGGGACCCAGGAGATGGCGCCATTGGAGGAGACGACCTACCACGCCGGCAATGGACCACACTGAACCGTCTACGAACTGGGGTCGGTCGCTTTAAAACATCAATGAAGACGTGGGGCTTGGCGGACAGTGCGGCATGCGAATGCGGTGACCCTGACCAGACCGCCGACCATATAATCACCATCTGCCCCTTATATAGACCACCCTCGGAAGCCAGCCTCTTCGACATAGGACCAGAGATGCGGGCATGGCTACACGACACCAAGTTGGACCTCTGACGTTACACGAAAGAAGAAGGACCAAGGATGTGTCAGGGCAGGGTAGAGGTATAGGACCCGAAAGCAGAGTGACAGAAGCCAGGTAGAACAGGTGTTTAATGATTGGCGCACACGTCGATTAACGCCAGCAAAAGGCAAAAGGTACAGACATGGCAAATCCAAAAAGGTGGTCAAGGCAAGCAGAGGTCGTCAACAGGATGTCGAGGGTTGAGGCAGAGGTACAAAAAAGGTACAAAACAGGCAAAAACGAGGTTGTTCTCCAGGTGAGGGTCAAAGCACGGAGGATCAATAGACAGAACACAATGAACTTAACTCGATACGAACGTGAGGCTTTTGGAAAAGATCAGGTGATAATCCAGCATTGAGTAGCACAACAGACATGGCTTGAATACTGCTTGGTCAATGAGGAGCGATTGACAACAGGTGAGTTCAGTGTGAAACGGCTGACAGGGAAAACACAGAGTGGTATTTCAGAACGGAGTCCGGTGACATCGTGGATCCAGGAAGCCCGCGGAAATCCAGGAGTAGGAGTGGAAAGAGCTGGGTTGGACCGTGACAAGAATGTACCTATTCTACTGAGTACATGTACTGAGAATATACCTATTATACTGAGTAAAAGTACTGACAATGTACCTATTATACTGACTACATGTACTGACAATGTACCTAATATACATCATGTATTGAGTACTTCCTGTACTGACTACAGACTACAGTATCTTAGTCTTCTTCCTGCTGTAATAAAGTGATATATGATGATATATTAGTGATATATATTGATGATATATCACAGATCAGAGTTGACTACAGTATCTTAGTCTTCTTCCTGCTGTAATAAAGTGATATATGATGATATATTAGTGATATATATTGATGATACATCACAGATCAGAGTTGACTACAGTATCTCTGACTCTGACAAAGCATGATGAACCAGTTGGTCCAGTTCCCCTCCCAGTTCAGTTCCTTTCAGACTAACCTCTTCTAGGCTGTTGTTCCATGACTTCACTCAGTCATGAACTATAATAACCTTATTAAAATATGAACCATAGACAGAGAGCTCTGATGACTAGAAGCTCAGACACACACAGTCTCTGACGATACTTTATAGACTATTGATTACTGACTGCAACTCTTGAGAAGTTCCTTTAAAATGGTTCATAGTCTTGTTGGTTTGGATTCTTCTTGTGTTGTTTCCTGGTTAGTTTTTCGGGTTACACCCTTTACAGGCAGCACACGCACACACACACACACACACACACACACACAGTGTGATCATTTTAGAGTAAAATCTGCGCATACCCATCAACAGTCTCAATAGGCCCAAATCTTGGAGATGGCGGGGATTGAACGTGGGGCCTCCTACATGCAAAGCATGCGTTCTACCACTGAGCGACATCCACTTTCATGTTACTTGCTTCTCATCTCTATAACCAAAACTTCAAATCTGATGATGAATCTAGAGCATTGAAGTGCAACGAGAAGCAGGCCCAACACAGAGTGCTAACAGCAGGCCAAAAAACATATCATCCCCTCTTCTCCCACACAAAGGGAGTGGGAGACTGAAGTAGCCACGCCCACGCCCCTCTGATTGGCCCATTGGCTGTTTGGCCGGTTGGCTGATTGATCAAAGGGGGACTGACAAACCAACGATGATTGACAGGGGGGCGGGACGAACCAATACCTGGGAGAGAAAAGAGAGGGAGAAAGAAACATGCGTGCAACATGCAACATGCAACAAACACGTTGGTAACAGAGACCACAATGGATATCTAGTCCATCACCTTAACCACTCGGCCACGACAACATGTGGACATATCTGTCCTGTTTCATTTGCCATCAAACTGTTTGCATTTCATTGTATGGAGTAGACGGCGTGAATTATTTAGAAAATAAACCCAAGCATCCACACCACTGTATGAACCTGCCTACATGTTGGAGATGCAGGGGATTGAACCCGGGGCCTCATACATGAGAAGCATGCGCTCTACCACTCAGCTACATCCCCTTTCACCGTAGATGGCTTCTTATCTCCATAAGCACAACTTATCAAACTGTATCAAATTGGAGATATCGTTGCAGAGACTGCATTTTGTGATTGTCTTTGGATATGATGATGAATCCAGTGAACTGATCACGTCTTGGAGATGAGCATAAGTCAATAATCTTAGTTTCAAAGAATCTTAAGTTCAAAGGAAAGGTTTTACCAATCGTTGTCTGCAGGATTCAAACCTGCAACCTGCGGGGAGAACCCAACGGATTTCTAGTCCATCACCTTAACCACTTGGAGAAAGATGGGGCAAAAAGGACTGCTACTGTGGGGGGAGAGAGAGGGAGAGGGGGGGGGGGAAGAGAGGGAGAGGGGGGGGAAGAGAGGGAGAGGGGGGGAGAGAAGAGTGGGAGAGGGGGGGGGGGAAAGAGAGGGAGAGGGGGGGGGAGGGAGGGGGGGGGAAAGAGAGGGAGAGGGGGGGAAAGAGAGGGGGGGGAGAAGAGAGGGAGAGGGGGGGGGGGAAAGAGAGGGGGGGGGAAAGAGAAAGAGAGGGGGGGGGAAAGAGAAAGAGAGGGGGGGGGAGTATACAGGCGCCAGTATAGCTCAGGAGGTTGAGCGGTTGCCTCACAACCGCATGGTTGCTGGTTCGATCCCCCGGCTCCTCCTAGCAAAAACACAGTTCACTGTATGTTTGTATGTGTATGTGACCAATAGAGAGGATTCAATCCCACAGATGTGTTGTTTAAACAGAGGGGGAGGAAAGAGAGGGAGAATTGCTTGTGCTTTAAGGCACTATTTTGACCATACTGTGCGTTTTGTTTATCTTGTAGTAGTAGATAGCGTGTTGTTTTTAATGCACTCGCATATGTCGCTATGCAGGCATCCTAGTAGGTGGGAAGATTTTTCTATAGGCCTGCGATTGGGAATGCTGGAAACTTGTTCTATTCGTGTCTTTATTTACCTCAGAAATATATTGCTGTCTTTATCAAACAAATGTACTTGTAAGTCACTTTTGGATGAAGCGTCTGCTAAATGCACTAAATGTAAATGTAGAGAGAGATAGAGAGATATTTCCTACATATTCCTATACCAATATAACACCATTGTTACAACACAATACACTTAGGTAACGACTATACATCATTTATATAATTTTTTTTCACATTTCTCTATATCTTGTAATTATATTTTCCGGCACACAGTGCAGTTATTGTAAATACTGCGTACTGTTGTTTGCACATTCCTGCGGAGCCCCCCTGGGGTCACATGGAAAAAATGGACGTGTGAATCCGTGTGTACGGTTTTGTAATCTGATCCCTCGGTTTAGTAATCCGATCCCTCGGTTTAGTAATCCGATCCCTCGGTTTAGTAATCCGATCCCTCGGTTTAGTAATCCGATCCCCCGGTTTAGTAATCCGTACCCTCGGTTTAGTAATACGTTCCCTCCGTTTAGTAATCCGATCCCTTGGTTTAGTAATAGGATCTCTCGGTTTAGTAATCCTATCCGTTGGTTTAGTAATCCAATCCCTCGGTTTAGTAATCCGATCCCTCGGTTTAGTAATCCGATCCCTCGGTTTAGTAATACGTTCCCTCGGTTTAGTAATACTTTCCCTCGGTTTAGTAATCCGATCACTCGGTTTAGTAATCCGATCCCTCGGTTTTGTAATCCGATCCCTCGGTTTTATTAATCCCACGACCCATGACCCCTGAGCCCTACGAGCCAGAGATCGCGCAGATTGATGTTACTCTGCAAGGAATCTCCACCGCACAGCATGCAATGAGCAGCACTTCTTTGCAGTAAGTCAATTAAATTTTGTTATAAGGACATATTTTTTACGACAGTGAAATCAGTGAGTTGCCTTCACACTCACACACAGTTTATTAACCAAGCCACGTGTCGTCGTCACGATCATTAAGTAGCTAGCTAACGTTAACATATCAAACACTTAACGTTAGCACGGTGCCAATGTGCTAACTACTTCCTGCGGGCTAACTTGACATACTAATTTCTTATGTGTTGATAATACATTTCTCATACATTTCTCACAGAACAACGGAGGCTAGACGAGACGGCTGTCTCCACCTTCATCAACGACAAGGTATGTAGACTAATAGCTAGTTAACATATGTAATGTGTATAATATACACATTACATATATTAATACACTGTATATAGTTTAAATAGCCTATGTCCTGTATGTGGTTTAAGCTAAAGCCTTGATTCTGGTGATGAGTGCTACAGTTCAATATTCATGCCTGATGTGGCCATCTATTATAGTGCTATAGTTCTATGTAGCCTAACCCTTGTCTTGGAAACAGCTGGAGCTATAACCTTTTTGGATTGTTAATGTAGGGGGTCGTCTCGGGTAGAACGGTGATGGTGTGTTTTGTTTTGGAATTATGTAATATACAGTATGTGTTTGGGAGTAGCATTCTGAATAATACTTATTTAAAACATCTGTGTATGAAGGTCTATTACCATTATTATTTCAGTACAGAATATACTTAGCTGAAATGTGATTTGATTTAAAAACTAGATTTAAAAAATGGTTTTTAGTTAGCCTATTATTTAAGTAGGCTAAATGGCAAAAACCGGAAGCTTGTGTTTGCTTAGACTTACTAGGATCACACAGCTGACCACAAGTGGGTTGTGGTATTTGACTGGTTCATGGACATGTGTCAATAACAACACCGCCATACTTAATAGGCACTGACATCAGTTCATCTTTCTCCTTGTTTGTGTTTCTCTCCAGGCGATGTTAGAATGAGGATGAATCAACAACCTCCACGCTAACCTCTCCTCAGCTGTCATCTGTCCTCCTCACATGGATGAGCTGGAGTTAATAGAACTATACTTTAACTTGGGCCTGAAATACAAGGAGATTCTTCATGTTTTGACAGGATTGTTCTCCGCTTGAAATCTCTCAAACGAATCCTGAAGATGAACGGACCATTTCGCCGAAAACACTTTGAGGATTTAACAGAAGCTATTCAGTTCATAAGGGAGGAGCTCCGAGGCTCTGGGGCTCTGCGTGGCTACAGGTGGATGTACACTAAATGCAAAGATAGGGGATCGCATGGACGTAAAGAAGAGGGCACAGAAATCCGAAGAAGTAGAAGATTGAACAGACAAGCGTACTTTTCCAAAGGGCCCAATTTAGTATGGCCTGTTGATTCATATGAGAAATGAGAGGCATTGGGTCTATGCATCCATGGAGCCATTGAGGGGATCTTCAGAAGAACGCTCTGGTTGAATGATGACTCAACCAGACCTGAGCCCACAGTTAGAGGAGGTGATTTATACAGTAGAGACAGTAGAGGAGCTAGGTGGATGCTCTGGTTGAATGATGACTGAACCAGACCTGAGCCCACAGTTAGAGGAGGTGATTTATACAGTAGAGACAGTAGAGGAGCTAGGTGGATGCTCTGGTTGAATGATGACTGAACCAGACCTGAGCCCACAGTTAGAGGAGGTCATGTCCTTGAGACAGTAGAGGAGCTAGGTGGATGCGCCCGTATCCTGAGGACAGATAAGGGGACGGAAAACAGCACGATACGGGATATGCAACGGTACCTAAGTGTCAATGATGTTGATGCTCATGGAGGTGACAGAAGCTTTATTTATGGCTAAAGCACAAGCAATCAAAGAATAGAGAGCTGGTGCTGGAGCTTCTTAAAGAGTGTGTGGAGTTTGGGCTCCAACATCTACACAGGCTTAAAGATGAAGGTGAGTTTGATGGGGACTTCTTGGACAATAATTCAGCTTCCTCGGTTTGATACAGGCACGTGGCATCAACAATAGATGGTGTGACTTGTGACATAAATACAAGAATAACTATGATTTGGTCATTTCCTGTTTACTGTTTTCACCTCGAACAATTGGATTCAACTAAGGAGACCTGGAACAGCCATCTGATTGGTCCATCAAGGAATGAACATGTTCCCCGTGGTTGGCCTGGTGTCATGGGTTCCATACCTGAACTATATGGAACAGCCATCTGATTGGTCCATCAAGGAATGAACATGTTCCCCGTGGTCGGCCTGGTGTCATGGGTTCCATACCTGAACTATATGGAACATCCATCTGATTGGTCCATCAAGGAATGAACATGTTCCCCGTGGTTGGCCTGGTGTCATGGCTTCCATACCTGAACTATATGGAACAGCCATCTGATTGGTCCATCAAGGAATGAACATGTTCCCCGTGGTCGGCCTGGTGTCATGGGTTCCATACCTGAACTATATGGAACATCCATCTGATTGGTCCATCAAGGAATGAACATGTTCCCCGTGGTCGGCTTAGTGTCATGGGTTCCATACCTGAACTATATGGAACAGCCATCTGATTGGTCCATCAAGGAATGAACATGTTCCCCGTGGTCGGCCTGGTGTCATGGGTTCCATACCTGAACTATATGGAACAGGAAACTATTTTTGTCAGGTGTCAGAGGAAGATTGTGCCAGCTGTGAAGCTGACCGTATCCACCGCCGTCACATAGCTTGTGATGAGGAGGTATTCACCCTGTGCACCTTCATGATGGCACAAAACAATCTGCATGTTCCTGTGGATGCATTCATGGCAATTTACCTCTACATTTCCCTGAGAGAAGAGTTGACTACACTTCTAAACATTGAGAGATAGAGGTAGCGAAGGAAAGACTAGGGCCGCCCACTTGTATGTTTGTATCATATTTATCATTTCTGCTTTGCTTGTGAATTTGTGTCATTTTCAATTTATAGAATTCAAATCCGGGTCAACTGCTTGGAAGGCATCTATGCTCATCACTATACCACCAATGCATCTCATTTTGAAGAAAAATGCAATTGATAATTTAATTCATGAATTCACCCAAGTTTCAGGGTCGACCTTGCAGTTCACTGGTCTCCAAGTTAAAAAAAATGGTAACTATGAAGTTATTTTATTAATTGCTATGTTAACCAAAGGGTTCCATGTTAATCAAAGGGTTCCATGTTAATCAAAGGATTCTGCAAACTCTGGAGAGATGAGGTGGCCGTTACTGCCAGCGATGGGACTGCCAAACGAATCCAAACAAAGTCCTACCGAGTCCCAAACAGTCCTAACACAGTCTCAAAGAGTCCTAACTGTTCCGAACACAGTCCGAACACAGTCGAACACAGTACGAATCGGTACAACACAGTCCGAACAGAGATGTGGGCGTTACTGTCCTGGTCACGTGGTATTTTACCCCGAGCTTTCCCCCCACCCCACTTTCTCCGATCAGAAGACGAGGAAGACGGCAGATACAACCTCTTACATCGACTCATCGATCGACGGCATTCTACAACATTCTACAATTCTACAACTGTCTACGTCGCTTTGTTTTTATATTTTAATAGTAGAATTGTTTGTTTTTGTGTCACGAGCTGCTGGAAGCTTTTCCCTCGGGATATTTATCTATCCATCTATCCATCGATCTATCGACCAATCGATCTATCCACCTATCGATCTATCCACCTATCGATCTATCTATATGGATATTTATGAATTTTCGAAATCGTTTTTATTTCAAAGTAGGGCTTGATATTGAAATTGTCGATGTACTGTTTTCCATAGTTATCCCCTTATAGTCTAGTCTGCAGGGCGTCTCGCAACAGTATAGGCAATGTAGGCAATTGCCTGGGGCCCCGAGCTGGAAGGGGGCCCCTGAGGAGAACAGATTATATTGAACCACTGCGACGATTCCCCCCCGCGCTTCGTGGTGTTCGATTCACCCCCCCCCCCAGTTGGGCTTCTCGATTCCCGTTGTGTAACGCGGCATTTACCCTGATATTTTCAGAAATGACGAAGACTGGTATACCCGAGGCGTATCGGGCAGGTATCCTGAGCCTGTATGCCGAGGGTACCGGTTCACCACAGGTACCGAGCCGGGCTCTAGGAGATGGAAGGCTGTCATGAAGCGCATTGACGCCTGTCCATTGACTCCTCCATTTAATTTACAAATGCGTGAATATGATATCTTCAGGAAACAAATCCCCTGCAAATGTGGATATCACAAGGTAAGGGATGATTAGATTTACCATAAACATTGTGTATTATGCAAGTTATTACATTAAAACAGAAATGCTTTTCACTCTTCACTTTTCACATGTCACTTTTTCAGTATTCATCTGAGTTATTTATTAGTATTTATTACTGCCAATTTGCACTATACATATTGTTGTGTATTGTATATACCTACGTATTACTGTAATAAAACTGTAAATTGTGCAATTCATCTATCAATACTTTTAGATTTCATTTAGAGTTCATTTAGTTCTATCTTGTTTATACTAGTTTTGTTTAGTTAGTTTGTTGTTATTTCGTTTTTAGCTTTAGGTATTAGTATATTTGTGTGTGCATTTATTCCCCCTGTGTCAACTGTTGCACCTTAATTTCCCTCGGGATAAATAAAGTCATCTGAATCTGAATTATTTATCCTATTAATTGTGGTTGAAGTGTTTCACAATTGTTACCAAATGAGGTTAAAAACTTATTTACAAACTTATTTTTCAGTCAGCTGAGCAAACAGGTGCAGAGTGCAGCTCAAGTACAGAGAGGCCGGTCCTCCCTGGTCCTCGTACGAGCAGGGTCATCTACCACCCGCCCCATCTCCTCCTCCCTGGTCCTCGTACGAGCAGGGTCATCTACCACCCGCCCCATCTCCTCCTCCCTGGTCCTCGTACGGGCAGGGTCATCTACCACCCGCCCCATCTCCTCCTCCCTGGTCCTCGTACGAGCAGGGTCATCTACCACCCGCCCCATCTCCTCCTCCCTGGTCCTCGTACGAGCAGGGTCATCTACCACCCGCCCCATCTCCTCCTCCCTGGTCCTCGTACGAGCAGGGTCATCTTCCACCCGCCCCATCTCCTCCTCCCTGGTCCTCGTACGAGCAGGGTCATCTACCACCCGCCCCATCTCCTCCTCCCTGGTCCTCGTACGAGCAGGGTCATCTACCACCCGCCCCATTCCCTGGCTGGTCCTCGCAGCCTCCACCCCCTCCCTCTCAGCAACCATCACCATCTCCAGTGGCAACACCAACGGCAACGGCGACAGCATCGTCAAATGGTCACCGTGAATGGAGACAGCGAAAGGCAGCCGGAGACCAGGGTGTGGAAGAGGAGCCACCAGAAAGCGTGTGCAAACAGATATCATCTGGTAAATTATGTGGTCAATCAAAAAGTAAAACCACTGGTCATACCCAGTCTAAGGGAAAGTGGTACTGTCCAGCATCTGGACAAACCATCACAGAGTGGAAAGACAATCAATAAACCCTGCAGTGTTGTCTTTAAGATGTTGTGTCAGTGTCAGTTTGTGTATTTTTTAAGTGTATTTTTTCAATTGTTGTTATTTAAAGTAAATATGTTCAGTGTGTTCAAATTGGATAAATGGTCTTCCAGAAAAAAAGAATCTGAGACAGCATATGTTTACCTGTCAACTTGTTATTTATATGAAAACAAGCACATATGATTTGTAAAAGGTTAAAAGTGAGTGAAAAGTCCATTGTTTTTCAAGATTCTAGATGTGTATTTGTCACATACACACCCAGGGTGTGCAGTGGAATAACAAAGTGCCAGTGGCTGGCAGGAATGTGCAAACAACAGTACACAGTACACACAATAAGAGAACTGTGTGCAGGAACATAGAATTACAAGATCAATGAAAAAGATTTATATAAATGATGTATAGTCGCTACCTAAGTGTATTGTGTTGTAACAATTGTGTTTTATTGGTATAGGAATATGTAGGAAATCTCTCTAAATTTACATTAAGCGCATTTAGCAGAAGCTTTTATTAAAAAAGTGACTTACAAGTACATTTGTATGGTAAAAACAGCAATATATTTCTCAGGTAAATAAAGACACAAATAGAACAATTGCAGGCCAATAGAAAAATCGTCCCAACTACTAGGATGCCTGCGTAGCGACATAAAGTGCATTAACAACACGCTATCTACTACTACAAGGATGAACACAACGCACAGTATGGTCAAAACGGTGCCCAAAAGCACAAAAAGTATAACGAGCATAAGCAGAGCACAGGAATTCTCTCTCTCTCTCTCTCTCTCTCTCTTTCTCTTTCCCCCTCCCCTCTCTTTCCCCCCCCTCTCCCTCTCTTCTTCCCCCACCGTAGCAGTCCCTTTTGCCCCATCTCTGGCCGAGTGGTTAAGGCGATGGACTGCTAATCCATTGTGCTCTGCACGCGTGGGTTCGAATCCCATCCTCATCGGTTCAAATCATTTTTTTTTGCCAATGTCAGAATGACATTGCATACATGACTGACATTGGAATAAACTGCTTGGAAGGCAGCTATTCTCGCACTATACTGTAATGTATTTTTATACACTAAGTATAAAACTAAAACACTATCTGTGATACTGTATGCGTTGTAAGGGCCATGCGTGTTGAGGTGACCAAAAGGCGTTGCCAGGAATGCAACCCCCTGGGGTTGCCGGAGATGCAACCAGCAGATATGGCCAGGAATACGACCCTCCCCCGGGGGTTTGAGCCATAAACTTGTGACGTGACGATGAAGACACCGTGACCAACCAGAGTGCTGGTTGTACCTCTCAGACCAATAGTATTAAGTTGATGTTTGTTACTTTGACCACTAGGAGTAGTGGATGTTTGTGATACTACTTTCTATATAATGTTTGGTAAAGGAGCGCGTCGCCAGTCTGCGAATTGGCACGGCAGGCTCCATCTCGCTGCAGCAGATGCTTTCATTTGATGCTTTGTTCAATAAACACCTTGAACTTAGTATCCGGACCTCTGAGAAAGATTCTTATTCCACCGAGTAGAAATTATACTACACTTTACACCACTACTACAAAAACGATCTTTAAAAACGTATTAAAGTGTTTAGACAACAGTTTAATGTGGTTGTAATGTTCCTATATGTGTATATATCCCCATCTATATTCTACTACTACTACTACTACTAAAAAAAACGATCTTTTAAAAACGTATTAAAGTGTTTAAACAACAGTTTAAAGTGGTTGTAATGTTACTATATGTGTATATAATCCCAACTATATTCTACTACTACCACTACTACTAAAAAAAACGATCTTTTAAAAACGTATTAAAGTGTTTAGACAACAGTTTAAAGTGGTTGTAATGTTCCTATATGTGTATATATCTCTATCTATATGAGTGATGGAGTAGCGTAGGGCTTGATATAAACATATAATACACATCTACGTTTGCCCTGAAGTGACGTCATCGCGTGGCCCCGCCCCCCATGACGTCACAAAGCTTAGCGGAGCATAAAAGGCAAGACGCGACGCGGAGATAACAGTTCCTCTTTGAGACAAGACGAGGAGAGAACAGTTGAAAGGACCATTGTTAAGTTCATGTAGTATTAGATGTGTATTATATGTTTATATCAAGCCCTACGCTACTCCATCACTCATATAGATAGAGATATATACACATATAGGGACATTAGAACCACTTTAAACCGTTGTCTAAACACCTTACTACGTTACACCTTAATACCTAATATTGTTTTTTAACTTGACTCTCTCTCTCTCTCTCTCTCTCTCCCTCTCTCTCTCTCTCTCGCTCTCTCTCTCTCTCTCTCTCTCTCTCTCTCTCTCTCTCTCTCTCTCTCTCTCTCTCTCTCTCTCTCTCTCTCTCTCTCTCTCTCTCTCTCTCTCTCTCTCTCTCTCTCTCTCATAACATTACATACATAACATTATAATGAGTTTACACCGTTGTCTAAACATTAGATTAGATTAGATTCTAATGTGTTATCATTGAACAGATCAAGTTCAGTACAGCGAAAATAATTTAGCATCTAACCAGAGTTTAAATTTGACATTAAAGTGCATGGTAATATATAATGTAAAGTGGTTAAATAAGATCTACTAGGTATGAAAACGGTATAAAATAACTTGTAGAGTATGTTTAAGATATGTGCAGAATTCTAGGTATTTATATAGTATATATGTATTTATATTATATGTGTATATTTGTGTAAGTATTCAACAGGTAGTGAGCAGGGGTATGCAATTATATCGACATGATTAATATATATAAATGTAAATGTGTATACATGTATATACGTATAGATATATATACAGCAGGTAGTGAGCAGGGATATGCAGTTGTATCAAAAGCTTCAGATTGATATATATATATGTACACGTTAGGTACAGTAAAAATGTACACATTATCATGTAAACAATAAATATGTCAACTATAGGTAGAGGTAGGGAGTTATGATAACAGTGCAAGGCACTGGAACACATTGATGGTGATATAGAGTATAGTGAGCAGAGGTCAGAGTTCGTACGGGGGGGCAGCAGAGGGGGGGTGGCAAGGTGGGGGGGAGGGGGGTGGACAGTCATCGTGATACAGAGTTCAGAGAGATGTAGCGCCTCCCGGAGGGGAGGAGGGAGAACAGTCCATTGGACAATTGTATGTGCCTTCTTCAGACACCGTTTGGGGTGGGTAGCCTAAATTGTAGGGAGTGGTAATCCCATGATGCGTTTAGCGGTAAACTAAAAATACAATGTGATCGTTTTCTAACTTGATTCAACAATGTGTTCTAGGAATGGCCTCTGCTAAGTCTTCCTGGTCTGAGGAGAACTTTTCCTGTTCCGTCTGTCAGGATGTGTTTAACAGCCCAATTTCCACACCATGTGGACACAACTTCTGTAGAGCCTGTATCACCACGTTCTGGGAGGACAAGGTCCAGTTCAAATGTCCTGTTTGCAACGAGCTGTTCCACACAAGACCCGATCTACGGGTCAATACCCTCTTATCGGAGATGGTGGACGAGTTTAGACGGTCCGTACCGGCCAAAGATCAGCCTTGTGTTGAACCAAGAGAAGTTCCCTGTGACGTCTGTACCGGGACTCAGCTGAAGGCTGTCAAGTCCTGCCTAGTGTGTCAGAGCTCCTTCTGCCACTCCCACCTGGAGCCACATCAGAGAGTCGCAGGCCTGAAGAAACATAAGCTGGTCGAGCCTCAGGACCGTCTGGAAGACAGGATGTGTAAGAAACACGGCCGACTTCTGGAGCTCTTCTGCCAGACTGAACAGGTGTGTGTGTGTCAGTTCTGTACAGAGGCGGACCACAGGTCCCATCCTGTTGTACCTCTGAAGGAGGAATATGAGCTGAAGAAGGCCCAGCTGGGGAAGATAGAGTCTGAAGATCAGCAGATGATCCAGGAGAGACAAGGAAAGGTTCAGGAGATCAAAGACGCAGTAACGCGCAGCAAAGAAGACGCAGACCGAGAGCTAGCCGATGGTGACCAGGTCCTCGACGCTCTGATGAGCTGCGTTAAAAAGTGTCGGGATGATCACAAACAAACAGTTCAAGAGAAACTGAAATCCATAGAGAAACACGCTGAAGGCCTCATCAAAGAGCTGGAGCAGGAAGTTAAAGATCTGACCAATAGGAGCTCAGAGGTGAAGCAGCTCTCACACACTGAAGACCACCTCCACTTCCTCCAGAGCTTCAGATCCCTGAAGAATCCTCCAAACACCAGGGACTGGACCAGGGTGGAGGTCCCTCCTCCTCCGTCATACGTAGGGACCTTGAGGAGATCCCTGGATCAGCTGAAGGAGACACTGGACACGGAGATGACGAAGCTGCCTGTCCTGAGGTCGACTCTAAAGAAGTGTAAGTGTCTGTTTAGTTTGAGTCATCACAACAACACACTAACTCCTCAGATTGAAAGTCCATCCACACAGCAGGAGGTGACGTCCTACTGGGAATGAACATGATGGTGGACATCATGTATCTTCATCAATATATTAATATATTGATGAGATACATGATGGTTGGTATCTTTTACATAATGCATAACCATCACAATGAATCCTTCTGTAAAATACAACATATATTATTACTGTAACAATATTATTTATTAATGATGAGTATTATGAGTGTTATTATTATTAGACAATCATAATCAGGATGCTGTTAATCATACTTGTATGTGTATTTTATATTCAGAACATGATCTAAAATATATCTAATAATATATGTGAATAAACATATTTTATATAATAATATATATCACTATATAATGTTTATATTAATAAATCAAATATATAAATATTAATATATTATAATAATCGATTACATTATAATTATATAAATAATATATAATAATATATATTTTCATCATACTTTAGGTCCTAGGAAACTAGGCAACCAATTCTTAGAAACACCTCTCCTATCAAAGTCACAATTGTAGTTATCCAAGGTTAATGTTGGCAACTGCTAGCGTTTAATGATGTCCTATCTATAAATCAAGAGAGTACTTTCCAATCAAGTACTTTTTCTTCCTCAGTGGTTATTCACGGCTCCACCCATTTCTAAAGGGTTTATTGAACTGACTCCAAACGGCTCATATCTTGATGACCTCATCAGGAGTATTTCTGTGTAGACTCATCATGTCTTTGGTTCTCTCTCCCATCAGATGAGTGTGAACTCACACTGGACCCAAACACAGCCCACAGAGGACTCTCTCTGTCTGAGGACAACAGGAAGGTGACGAGGGTTAGAGAGGAGGAGTCGTATCCTGATCACCTGGAGAGATTTGACTACTGTCACCAGGTGTTGTGTAGAGAGGGTCTGACTGACCGCTGTTACTGGGAGGTGGAGATGGAGAGGAAAGGAGGTGTTGATATAGGAGTGACATACAGAGGAATCACTAGGAGAGGACGGGGTGATGACAGCTGTCTTGGATTCAACAACAAGTCCTGGAGTCTTTATTGTTCTGATGATCGTTACTCTGTCTGGTACAACGGTAGTAAAACAGTCATAGATCTCCTCCCCTCTAACAGAGTAGGAGTGTATGTGGACCGGCCTGCTGGCTCTCTCTCCTTCTACAGAGTGTCCCCAGATGGAGGAGGGTCCTCAGACACACTGACACTCATCCACACCTTCCAGTCCACATTCACCCAGGAGGACCTCCTCCCTGCGTTTGGGTTCTGGTTTGGGGATGATGGTTCCTCAGTGTCTCTGTGTCGCTTGTAGCAGCACACACACACACACACATACACATGAGTTTCTAACACGGATCCTGATTGATATTCTGTTCATCCATAATATTGAGATCAATATTTGTGAATATTGATTTCCTTGTGCTGGGAGCTGATTAAGGGATTATTATACCCCTAACCCCTACCTGCTCCTTAATAACCTCTGACCCCTACCTGCTCCTTAATGACCTCTGACCCCTACCTTCTCCTTAATAACCTCTGACCCCTACCTGCTCCTTAATGACCTCTGACCCCTACCTACTCCTTCATTCAAGGTTCAAGATTTAATATTTTGAATATCCATATGCAAGTAGAATTGAATGCTTACTCCCCATTCCCTCCTGCAGTTTGAGTTTATACTACAATTTAACACAATATACTATACTATGTACTATACTTACACTGTACTGTAACAATACTGTACACAATTAAAATGACAATAAAGTCACTGATGGAGTGTGTGTTGAATTATGCAAAAAAGCAACCCAAACACGCAGTACCAGAGCATGAACTAACATTAGTTCCTAGGCACAAGAAACAACAAACACTGAGGCATATTGGTGTAACATATACAACTAAACTGTATTAAATCATGCCATATTTTAACAATTGTAATATTACATGAAATAAAGTATTGATTTATTGAACTTAACCATAAAATGAATTATGTTATTACCTTTAAATAAGGCAACTTTATTACGTCATTTACACATAAAGAACAACATCAGACACAAACCTATTGAACTAAAGCCCTAATGAAAGATGAATTCATATAAAGAACAACATCAGACACAAACCTATTGAACTAAAGACCTAATGAAAGATGAATTCACATAAAGAACAACATCAGACACAAACCTATTGAACTAAAGACCTAATGAAAGATTAGACTTCCGGCGCTGCGACGAGGGGCAGCCAGCAACAGTTGCTCCCCCTCCCCTCTTACTTTTTAGTTATTTATTCTTATATTATTGTTGTTTTTAGTATAGTTTTTTGTTAAGTAGTTGTGCAACCCTCAGATAACTATGTTTAGGGAAGTTTTTGCCGTGTTTCTCATTCTGGGGACACTGTTACTGAACCGTGTCTCCGTCGCGGCTCAACATTACGGCGGAGCCATTGTCTACGCTGTAGACAAGCTGTTGTCTCTACAACAGACCTCGCTGCTACGGGAGAGGCCCGACGTGTGACGTCACCCACTCCGTCGTCGCGAGACTTCAGACACAGCACCCTGAAGCATTCATCGCGATATCTGGGGACTTCAACCACGTGACTCTGGCTGCAACACTGCCCACCTTCAAGCAGTTTGTGGACTGTCCCACCAGGGAAAACAAGACACTGGACCTGCTGTATGCCAATGTTAAGGAGGCATACAGCGCCACCCCCCTTCCTCCTCTTGGAATGTCAGACCACAACCTCATCCACCTTCAGCCCCTGTATAGGCCTCTAGTACAGAGGCTGCCTGTGACCACAAGGACTGTGAGGAGATGGTTCACTGGAGGCTGATGAGGACTTGCGGGGCTGCTTTGAGTCAACAGACTGGGATTTCCTCTGTGATTTGCATGGAGAGGACCTTGATGATCTCACGGAATGTATGACAGGGTACATCAACTTTTGTGTGGACAGTGTTGTTCCAACAGAGACTGTACGCTGTTTCCCCAACAACAAGCCATGGGTCATCCGAGACATCAAGGTCCTGCTCAATGAGAAGAAGAGGGCCTTCAGAGACGGGGACAGGGAGCAGATGAGGCGGGTTCAGAGGGAGCTGAAGGAGAGGATCCAGCAGGGCAAAGACAACTACAGGAGGAAGCTGGAGCACAAACTTCAGCAGAACAACCTGAAGGATGTGTGGAGTGGCATGAGGAGCATCACTGGCTACAAAAAACCTGGTAGCCAGACAATAGGGGGGGGTCCTGATCGGGCCAACGAGTTGAATTAGTTTTTCAATAGATTCAATGAGTGGGCTCCGGTCTACCCCCCCTCCCCCAGCCCCTCTACAACCATTCCCCTCCAGCCCCCCAGCCCTGCTATCCCCCCTCCCCCACCGTCCCTCTCCAGCGACAACATACCTGTTCTCTCTCCCCCACCACCACTACCTCACCCCTCCCCCATCAACACAACAGAGACTCTTCCTGCCCCCACACACGGCACACAGACCTTCACAGCTGAGCAGGTGAGGAAAGTGCTGTGCAGGCTCCACCCAGGCAAGGCTGCAGGTCCTGACGGCGTCAGCCCGAGGGTCCTCAAAACGTGTGCTGCCCAGCTTAGTGGAGTCCTGCAGTACATCTTCAACCTGAGCATGAGACTGGAGAGGGTCCCTGTGCTGTGGAAGACATCCTGCCTGGTGCCGGTTCCGAAGAAGGCACGTCCCAGCACCTCTAACGACTACAGACCGTTGGCGCTGACGTCCCACTTGGCAAAGTCCTTTGAGAGGCTGGTCCTGTCGCTTCTTCGGCCCCTGGTCAGATCATCGCTGGACCCTCTTCAGTTTGCCTACCAGCCAAAACTGGGAGTGGAGGACGCCATCATCTTCTTGCTTCATCGTGCCTACGCCCATTTGGACAGACCCGGGAGCACTGTGAGAATCATGTTTTTCGACTTCTCCAGTGCGCCCTGCTGGGGAGTAAGCTGACGGCGATGAAGGTGGACTCTTCCCTGGTGTCCTGGATTACTGACTATTTGACGGGTCGTCCACAGTTTGTCAGACTGCAGGACCGTGTGTCTGACACTGTGGTCAGCAGCACTGGTGCTCCACAGGGAACGGTTCTTTCCCCATTCCTGTTCACCCTTTACACCTCAGACTTCCAGTACAACTCTGTGTCCTGCCATCTGCAGAAGTTCTCGGACGACTCTGCAGTTGTTGGTTGTGTCAGCGAGGGAAACGATGAGGAGTACAGGGGCGTCGTGGACTCCTTCGTTGAGTGGTGTGAGCTGAACCACATGCAGCTCAACACAGACAAGACGAAGGAGATGGTGGTGGACTTCCGCAGGAGGAAATCTACCCCCACACCCATTTCCATCAAGGGTGTGTCCGCTGAAGTTGTTCAGGAATATAAATACCTGGGAGTTCATCTGGACAACAAACTGGTCTGGGCCAAGAACTCTGAGGCTGTTTACAAGAAGGGCCAGAGCCGTCTCTACTTCCTGCGGAGGCTCCGGTCCTTCAACGTTTGTAACAAGATGCTGAACATGTTCTACCAGTCGGTGGTAGCCAGTGCCATCTTCTCCGGTGTCGTGTGCTGGGGAAGCAGGTTGAGGTCAGCAGACGCCAACAAGATCAGCAGGATTGTCAGGAAGGCTGGCGCTGTCCTGGGGGTCCAGCTGGACTCCTTGTTGGTGGTGTCTGAAAGAAGGATGCTGCGCAAGCTGCGTAGTATCCTTGACAACAACTCTCACCCTCTCCATCAGGTGCTGACCTCATATAGAAGCACCTTCAGCAACAGACTCATTCCACCCAGGTGTACCACAGAATGCCACAGGAAGTCCTTTCTTCCTGTGGCCATTACTCTCTATAATTCATCTACCTCGGGTCGTGAGAGGGACAGTGGAGACTCAGTGACCTGAGGCCAACACACTGTTATTATTATTATTTGTTGGTCAACGCACTGTAAATCCTTTCACTGTAATTTTGCACTGTAAATTCAATTTCACTTTTCACTTTTCACATGTCACTTTTTCAGTATTCATCTGAGTTATTTATTAATATATTATTACTGCCAATTTGCACTATACGTATTGTTGTGTATTGTATATACCTACGTATTACTGTAATATTACTGTAAATTGTGCAATTCATCTATTCATCTATCAATACATTTAGATTTCATTTAAAGTTATATTTAGTTTATACTAGTTTTGTTTAGTTAGTTGTTGTTATTTAGTTTTTAGCTTTTAGGTATTAGTATATTTGTGTTTGCATTAATTCCCCCTGTGTCAACTGTTGCACATTAATTTCCCTCGGGATAAATAAAGTTTCTTGAATCTTGAATCATCATGCTTTGATACCGAGTCAGAGATACTGTAGTCAACTCTGATCTGTGATATATCATCAATATAAATATCTAATATATCATCATATATCACTTTATTACAGCAGGAAGAAGACTAAGATACTGTAGTCAACTCTGATCTCTGATATATCATCAATATATATCACTAATATATCATCATATTGTAGAGCCGATGAATGGGAGTCGGAGGCGGCGTGTTTAGTATGGAACTCCACACTTTATTTTCCATTAGGTTTGACAAAAGGGGAAACACATCTGCTACTTGCTACTGTCCAGCTAGCAAACCACAACAACAACAACAACAACAACACGGTACGCACTCTAACCGGTCCGTGGTGCAACACACACTAAATACAAACAGTGAATTATGTTCCCATAACGTTCCACCACACAAGCCCCCCCAGAATTCACCCATACACAAAGTCCGTGCGGCGGGGAGGAACAACTGCAGGGGCGGCCGCTGGGGGAGGTGGGACCGGAACCGCAGGCCCCAATTCGGTGACAGGGGTCAAGGCCGGGAGCAGCACCACCGCTGGTCCAAGTCCAGGTGAGCAGCCTTCACCCAGTCCACCGAGACGTGCTCGGCGTTTTCCACCCAGGTCGACCACCAAGTGCTTGCCCCCGTGTTCCAAAACCCGGAAAGGCCCGTCGTAAGGAGGCTGCAGGGGGCCTCTGTGAGCGTCGTGCCGGATGAACACGTGGTCCGCTGAGCGAAGCCCCACGCGTCCTGCAGGAAAACTCGCTGGGCCGTCGCCGACCAGGGGGCCGATGCGTTGGGGAGGAAATCCCCTGGAACCCTCAGCGGCTGTCCGTAGACCATCTCAGCCGTGGAGCACCGCAGATCCTCCTTAGGCGCGGTCCTCAGGCCCAGCATAACTCAAGGCAGCTTGTCGACCCAATTACCGTCCGTCAGCCCGGCCCTGAGGGCCGCCTTCATGGAGCGATGGAAACGCTCGCAGAGACTGTTGGCCTGAGGGTGATAAGCCGTTGTCCGGTGGAGCTTAACCCCCAAACCACGGCCACAGCGTTCCAGAGCTCGGATGTGAACTGCGAACCGTGGTCCGAGAAAATGTCCGAAAGGGTGCCGAAATGACACACCCATGTCGCAATGAAGGCCCGGGCTATGTCAGCCGCCGCTGTCGACGCGAGTGGGACCGCCTCCGGCCAACGGGTCGTCCTGTCCACCATAGTTAGGAGGTAGGAAAAACCCTGGGAGGAGGGTAATGGACCAACCAGATCAATGTTGACGTGGTCAAACCTCCTCTCAGGCACCAGGAATTTCTCCAGGGGGGCCTTCGTGTGGCGGTGCACACGAGCACACACGAGCCGGCCCAAGCCCTCACGTCCTTTTTGAGCCCCCGCCAGACGAATTTCGCGGCCACCATCCATCCGCACCGAAGACTTCCCACCGGGGTGCGACAGGTTGTGCACCGCCTCGAACACGGAACGCCTCCAGCTGGTGGGAACGACCGGGCGCGGTTGGCCCGTGGAGACGTCACACAGGAGAGAAACGCCCGCGTCGCCGAAAACCACATCCTCCAGGCGCAGCCCCACATCAGCCCCCTTCAGGGCCTGGACCCTGGGGTCCGTGACCTGGTCCATTTCCATGCAGATGTAGGAAAGCTGCCGTTGCTGGCAAGCAGACCAAGGCTCCGCCACCTTGGACATCACGAACGTGAGCGGCTTGTGGGCGGTGCCCAAGGAAGTCAATGCCAAACACCCCGAACAGACACTTTGCAGGGTTGATTATCAACCCGTGTTGGCTGAGCCTCGTGAAAAGGGCCCGGAGGTGAGACCTCCTCAGAAGTGCTGGCGACGAGTATGTCATCAAGGTAGACGAACACAAACGGTAAGTCCCGCAGCACCGAATAAATCAGGTGCTGGAATGTTTGAGCGGCGTTCTTGAGCCCAAAAGGCATCCGCAGGAACTCAAACAGCCCAAATGGCGTCACCGCCGTTTTGCGAATGTCCAGGGGATGCATGGTCACCTGGTGGTATCCACGGACTAGGTCCACCTTAGAAAACACCAGCCTACCCGCCAGGTGCACCGAAAAGTCCTGAATGTGCGGCACCGGGTAGCGGTCGGGTGTAGCGTCATTGAGGCGGCGGTAGTCCCCACATGGGCGCCAACCACCATTAGGCTTGGGGACGATGTGCAGAGGAGACGCCCAAGGACTGTCAGACTGGCGGATAATACCCAGGCGTTCCATGGTTGAGAACTCTGCCTTCGCTACTGCGAGTTTAGAAGGGTTCAACCGCTGGGCCTTGGCGCAGACCGGGGGTCCCTCAGTGGTGACGTGGTGCTCCACCCCATGCTTGGTGGTGGGCACAGAGAAAGTGGGCTAACAACCTGAGGTACTTGTCCGCACCCGACAGCAAACCCGACAGCCCGTTGTACGCCGCTTTGCCAAGCGTACACACAAGGGAGGAAAACATCAAGGCATCAACCAAGTGTTTGTTTCCAACGTCCACCAGGAGCCTGTGAGCACATAAAAAATCTGCCCCGAGGAGGGGAAAATAAATGTCTGCTATGACGAAATCCCAGTTGAACCGCTGCCCCCCAACACATAAACACATCGGTCTCATGCCATAAGTGCGGATGGGGCTGCCATTAGCTGTCGTCAACTGCGGTCCGTGCCCCCCTCGTGCGACGTCCTCCCTCGACACAGGAAACACGCTCCGCTGAGTGCCCGTGTGACAGAGAAACCGGCTTCCCGAGACACTGTCGCTAACGAAGAGCAGCCTGCTCATGCCGCCAACGCTCAGGGCCACTACCGAGCGCCGGCCCTCTCGTTTCCCGGAGGCTTGTAGCTGCAGGGAGCTGCTTCCTCGCCTTGGCCCCGAACCACGTGTGGTAAAAACATTCTTCCGCGTCCCCACGCCGGCCTCGAACCGCCGCGGTCTGCTCCCCCCAAGCCCTCCTAACCGGCGAGGGAGCACTGAGCGTTGCAGCTAGCACATCTTCACCGGGCTGCTGGGTTGCCAGGAACAACGGTCAACCTCCTCAGCCAGGGCGCGGGGTTCAGTAATGGTCGTGTTTGCCAGCGCCGTCTGAACCCGGGGGCGGCAAGTGGCGCAGGAACGTCTCCACAAACAAAATCCGGGGATCCTCCCCCCCAGCAGATTCAGCATCTTCTCCATGAGCTGGGACGGCTTGCTGTCCCCCAAACTCTGAATATCCAGAATCTGGCGTGCCCTCTCCTTAGCAGATAGGCTAAATGTCTTAAGGAGAAGGGCTTTAATCGCCTCATATTTGCCGTGGCGTGGGGGATCCGCGACAAAACCGACCAACCTGGATGACGTGGAGCTCCCCAGTGCTGCCACCACTTGAAAATACTTCAGGTCCTCGTCACGGACCTGGCGGCAGGCAAAGTGTGCCTCCACGTGTGCGAACCACGCTGTAGCGGCATTCAATATAAACATCGCGATCAGCCATGTTCACTATGTCTTCGGAAACTATCTAGAAAATGTCGGGGTCACCAGTGTAGGGCCGATGAATGGGAGTCGGAGGCGGCGTGTTTAGTATGGAACTCCACACTTTATTTTCCATTAGGTTTGACAAAAGGGGAAACACATCTGCTACTTGCTACTGTCCAGCTAGCAAACCACAACAACAACAACAACAACACGGTACGCACTCTAACCGGTCCGTGGTGCAACACACTAAATACAAACAGTGAATTATGTCCCATAACGTTCCACCACAGTGTATTATATGTTTATATCAAGCCCTACGCTACACCATCACTAATATAGATAGAGATATAAACAAATATAGGAACAGTAGAACCAGTTTAAACCGTTGTCTAAACACTTTAATACGTTTTTAAAAGATCGTTTTTTAACTTGACTCTCTCTCTCTCTCTCTCTCCCTCTCTCTCTCTGTCTAACCCCCCCCCCCTCTCTCTCTCTCTCTCTCTCTCTCTCTCTCTCTCTCTCTCAGATTCAGATTCAGATTCAGATTACTTTATTTATCCCGAGGGAAATTAAGGTGCAACAGTTGACACAGGGGGAATAAATGCACACACAAATATACTAATATCTAATACCTAAAGTTAAAAACTAAATAACAACAAACTAACTAAACAAAACTAGTATAAACAAAATATAACTAAAATAACTCTAAATGAAATCTGAATGTATTGATAGATGAATTCCACAATTTACAGTATTATTACAGTAATACGTAGGTATATACAATACACAACAATACGTATAGTGCAAATTGGCAGTAATAAATACTAATAAATAAAAAAGTGAAATTTAATTTACAGTGCAAAACGACAGTGAAAGGATTTACAGTGCGTTGACCAAAAAAATTATAATAACAGTGCGTTGGCCTCAGGTCACTGAGTCTCCACTGTCCCTCTCACGACCCGAGGTAGATTAATTATAGAGACTGATGGCCACAGGAAGAAAGGACTTCCTGTGGCGTTCTGTGGTGCACCTGGGTGGAATGAGTCTCCTTCGTCTTGTCTGTGTTGAGCTGCATGTGGTTCAGCTCACACCACTCAACGAAGGAGTCCACGACGCCCCTGTACTCCTCATCGTTTCCCTCGCTGACACAACCAACAACTGCAGAGTCGTCCGAGAACTTCTGCAGATGGCAGG
>JANIIK010000800.1:132500-142649 GCA_027704905.1 Muraenolepis orangiensis
TGGAGATGAAGAAGCTGTAAGTGTCTGTTTAGTTTGAGTCATCACAACAACACACTAACTCCTCAGGTTGAAAGTTCATCCACACAGCAGGAGGTGACGTCCTACTGGGAATGAACATGATGGTGGAAATCATGTATCTTATCAATATATTAATATATTGATGAGATACATGATGTCCACCATCATGTATCTCATGTATAATATCAATATTACTATTGATAACCATCACAATGAATCCTTTTAATTTTAATATATTCAGAAACATGATGTAAATATATGTTGATGTAAAATATATCTATTATTTTATAAAAATGCATATATATAATTATATATATATTCATCATATTTATATGTGTTTTTTATATTTAGAACATGATCTAAAATATATATAAATTGATTATAATATATCTAATCATGCTACTTATATGTGTGTACTTTCCAATCAAGTACTTTTTCTTCCTCAGTGGTTATTCACGGATCCACCCACTTCTAAAGGGTTTATTGAACTGACTCCAAACGGCTCATATCTTGATGACCTCATCAGGAGTATTTCTGTGTAGACTCATCATGTCTTTGGTTCTCTCTCCCATCAGATGAGTGTGAACTCACACTGGACCCAAACACAGCCTGGAGAGGACTCTCTCTGTCTGAGGACAACAGGAATGTGACGAGGGTTGGAGAGAGGAAGTCGTATCCTGATCACCTGGAGAGATTTGACTCCTGGGACCAGGTGTTGTGTAGAGAGGGTCAAACTGACCGCTGTTACTGGGAGGTGGATGTGGAAGGAGGAGGTGTTGATATAGGAGTGACATACAGAGGAATCACTAGGAGAGGACGGGGTGATGACAGCAGGCTTGGATTCAACAACAAGTCCTGGAGTCTTTATTGTTCTGATGATGGTTACTCTGTCTGGTACAACGGTAGAGGAACAGCCATAGATCTCCCCCCCTCTAACAGAGTAGGAGTGTATGTGGACCGGCCTGCTGACTCTCTGTCCTTCTACAGAGTGTCCCCAGATGGAGGAGGGTCCTCAGACACACTGACACTCATCCACACCTTCCAGTCCACATTAACCCAGGAGGACCTCCTCCCTGGGTTTGGGTTTGGGGCTTATGGTTCCTCAGTGTCTCTGTGTCGCTTGTAGCAACACACACACACACACACACACACTTAACTGCTCCTTAATGACCCCTAACCCCTACCTGCTCCTTAATGACCTCTGACCCATACCTGCTCCTAATGACCCCTAACCCTACCTGCTCCTTAATGACCTCTGACCCCTACCTACTTCTTCATTCAGGTTCAAGATTCAAGATTTTGATTTGCCATATGCAACAAGTAGAATGGAATGCTTACTCCCCATTCCCTCCTGCAGTTTGAGTTTATACTACAATTTAACACAATATACTATACTATGTACTATACTTACACTGTACTGTAACAAACTGTACACAATAAAAAGACAATAAAAATGACTATAAAGTTACTGATGGAGTGTGTGTTGAATTGTGCAAAAAAGCATTTAAAAAGCATTTTAAAGTGCCAGTAGTGCAGCAGCATCATGAATTCAGTGCAGAACAGTGCAGTAACTGTAATGAGTCCAGCAAAGTATGACAGTGTAATGTTAATGACAATGTTATGATAGTGGCAGCACTCCTAGCAGTTCAGTAGGTCACTGCCTGTGGATAAAACTATCCTTGAACCTGGTAGTCGTTGTACGGATGCTGCGGAACCGACGACCGGACGGTAGGGGGGAGAAGAGATGGAGCCCAGGGTGGTTGGGAACCTCGCAGGCATAACAGGTATAACAGGCAACTGTAAATACATTCAACCGCCCTCTTTAAGATGAATCCAGTGACAAACTGAATATGCTCTGTGGGGTTAAGTTAACGTTACATTTGGTTATGGATGAGAGAAGTGGGAAAAGCTGTGACTCCTGTAAACGCTTAACGTTAGTAGTGTCCAACTCAACAGCGTACTGACCAGCAGTAGTGTCCTTTATCCTGACTCTGGTGAAGACTAATCTAAAGTCAATGATTACAACGACTTATTGTTAGAAAAGTAAAAACTAAATAACGGTACAACTGCATCTGATCGTACGTCTGTTACATTTTAAATTGTTTGTATTTTTCAGTAATACGATATTGACAAGAAGACAGCTAGAGGTGGTAAACGCCTAATAAGATGGCTCCAGAGGGAGAGATTGTTGGTGAGGAAAAAGCGATGCCCTGTGTGCAACTACAGAATGAAATTAAAACAAACCAACAGGACCAAGGATGTGTCAGGGCAGGGTAGAGGTATAGGACCCGAAAGCAGAGTGACAGAAGCCAGGTAGAACAGGTGTTTAATGATCGGCGCACACGCCGATTAACGCCAGCAAAAGGCAAAAGGTACAGACAGGGCAAATCCAAAAAGGTGGTCAAGGCAAGCAGAGGTCGTCAACAGGATGTCGAGGGTTGAGGCAGAGGTACAAAAAAGGTACAAAACAGGCTAAAACAAGGTCGTTCTCCAGGTGAGGGTCAAAGCACGGAGGATCAATAGACAGAACACAATGAACTTAACTCGATACGAACGTGAGGCTTTCGGAGAAATCAGGGTGATAATCCAGCATTGAGTAACACAACAGACATGGCTTGAATACAGCTTGGTCAATGAGGAGCGATTGACAACAGGTGAGTTCAGTGTGAAACGGCTGACAGGGAAAACACGGAGTGGCATTTCGGAACGGAGTCCGGTGACATCGCGGATCCAGGAAGCCCGCGGAGATCCAGGACTAGGAGCGGAAAGAGCTGGGTTGGACCGTGACAAGAATGTACCTATTCTACTGAGTACATGTACTGAGAATGTACCTATTATACTGAGTAAAGGTACTGACAATGTACCTATTATACTGACTACATGTACTGAGAATATACCTATTATACTGAGTAAAGTACTGACAATGTACCTATTATACTGAGTAAAGGTACTGACAATGAACCTATTATACTGACTACATGTACTGAGAATTTACCTATTCTACTGAGTACAAGTACTGACAATGTACCTATTATACTGAGTACATGTACTGAGAATGTACTTATTCTACTGAGTACAAGTACTGACAATGTACCTATTCTACTGAGTACAAGTACTGACAATGTACCTATTATACTGTCAAGTCAAGTCAAGTCCAGTTTATTGTCTCTTCACAGTTTACACAAGTATAAAGCAGTGGTGTGAAAATCTTATGTGCAATACCCGACGACAGACAGCAGTCATAAAAATAAGATAAATATAGAATAAAAATAGAATAGAATAAAGTTAAAAAATAAAGCTGTGGGGGGTAAGCTCGGGGTCCTATAACAGACGGGGCAAAAGATCACGTGACCGGGACAGTAACGCCCCCATGTTAGGACTTTGTTAGGACTTTGTTAGGACTTTGTTAGGACTTTGTTTGGACTTGCGGCCACAGGGCAGTTTATGTACGCTAATGATCCATGTTAGGACAAACGGTGGGATGGTTTTAATGTTGCTGCCGCAAGGAATTGTGGGATGGCATCGTCTCCTTTCCTTTCAATGTGGATGGTTCAAGGTACCGTATGCTAAAGGAGATTAGAAAGGAAGCATTTTCTCTCTGGGTTTATTCTGTCTTCGAGTATATTGTTATTTTTACCCCATAGAATCAATATGCCCTTTTCCGACAAGTAGGTGGGTCTTTTTAGATTAGATTAGATTAAATTAGATTCCAATTTATTGTCATTGCAGCACAAGTACAGTACAGCCAAAATAATAGGCTGGTCAGATGCTGGGCTTCTCCATGTTTAGGCAACGCCATCTTGGTCAATGAGTGTTGCTCTTGTTGTTGCTGTGTCCAATTGTTCCTCTCAGAGACTATCTGGGACCCAACATGGAACCCAAGCTATTGGCTTGCAGTCAAACACTTTAGGCCCGACATTTAATTCTTTCAAGGAAGACAGTTTCCTAAAGGTTTCTAAAGGTGACCCTAGTTATATCCTCCAAGATATAAGATACACCATTTGTATTGGCCATTTGTAACAAGTACATAGGAATGCTTACTCCCCATTCCCTCCCGCAGTATACATCTCAAAAACACCATACAAATAAAATTTATATATACAATAAAATAAACAAAAAAAGAGCAGCAAAGTGACTTAAATGATTTGTACATGTTTGTTTTGTTGTTTTACTGCAAAAATCTTTAAAAAAACGTTTAAAATGCCAGTAGTGCATCAGCATGGTGAATACAGTGCAGTACAGAGCAGTAACTGTGATGAGTCTACAGAGTCCAGCAAAGTATGTAAGTGTATTGGTAATGACTATCTTATGAAAGTCACATAGGGTCTGTGGTCTGTTTTGGAACCTTAGGTATTAAGGCATTAAGCCTTTTCACATAAAGCGTTAGACTCTCCTTTTCATGGATAGCCTAGTGTGTGGCGGTGCTGTGTTGTGCTGTTACTTCACTACATGGACACTGCTTCTGTTAAGACCCAACGAGATCGGCCAGCCAAATGTGCCAGAGAACCCAGAAGAAGAGACGCGGACACTCACAACAACTGAGCTTCTAGTCATCAGAGCTCTCTGTCTATGGTTCATATTTTAATAAGGTTATTATAGTTCATGACTGAGTGAAGTCATGGAACAACTGCCTAGAAGAGGTTAGTCTGAAAGGAACTGAACTGGGAGGGGAACTGGACCAACTGGTTCATCATGCTTTGTTACCGAGTCAGAGATACTGTAGTCAACTCTGATCTGTGATGTAGCATCAATATATATCACTAATATATCATCATATATCACTTTATTACAGCAGGAAGAAGACTAAGATACTGTAGTCAACTCTGATCTGTGATGTATCATCAATATATATCACTAATATATCATCATATATCACTTTATTACAGCAGGAAGAAGACTAAGACACTGTAGTCAACTCTGATCTGTGATATATCATCAATATATATCACTAATATATCATCATATATCACTTTATTACAGCAGGAAGAAGACTAAGATACTGTAGTCTTTAGTCAGTACAGGAAGTACTCAGTACATGATGTATAATAGGTACATTGTCAGTTTTATGTAGTCAGTATAATAGGTACATTGTCAGTACTTTTACTCAGTATAATAGGTATATTCTCAGTACATGTACTCAGTAGAATAGATACATTCTTGTCACGGTCCAACCCAGCTGTTTCCGCTCCTACTCCTGGATTTCCGCAGGCTTCCTGGATCCGCGATGTCACCTGTCAGCCGTTTCACACTGAACTCACCTGTTGTCAATCGCTCCTCATTGACCAAGCTGTATTCAAGCCATGTCTGTTGTGTTACTCAATGCTGGATTATCACCCTGATTTCTCCAAAAGCCTCACATTCGTATCAAGTTCATTGTGTTCTGTCTATTGATCCTCCGTGCTTTGACCCTCACCTGGAGAACGACCTTGTTTTAGCCTGTTTTGTACCTTTTTTGTACCTCTGCCTCAACCCTCGACATCCTGTTGACGACCTCTGCTTGCCTTGACCACCTTTTTGGATTTGCCCTGTCTGTACCTTTTGCCTTTTGCTGGCGTTAATCGGCGTGTGCGCCGATCATTAAACACCTGTTCTACCTGGCTTCTGTCACTCTGCTTTTTCCTCACCAACAATCTCTCCCTCTGGAGCCATCTTATTAGGCGTTTACCACCTCTAGCTGTCTTCTTGGCAATATTATATTACTGAAAAATACAAACTATTTAAAATGTAACAGACGTACGATCAGATGCAGTTGTACCGTTTTGATTTAGTTTTTACTTTTCTAACAATAAGTGGTTCTAATCATTGACTTTAGATTAGTCTTTACCAGAGTCAGGATAAAGGACACTACTGCTGGTCAGTACGCTGTTGAGTTGGACACTACTAACGTTAAGCGTTTACAGGAGTCACAGCTTTTCCTACTTCTCTCATCCATAACCAAATGTAACGTTAACTTAACCCCACAGAGCATATTCAGTTTGTCACTGGATTCATCTTAAAGAGGGCGGTTGAATGTGTTTACAGTTGCCTGTTATACCTGTTATGCCTGCGAGGTTCCCAACCACCCTGGGCTCCATCTCTTCTCCCCCCTACCGTCCGGTCATCGGTTCTGCAGCATCCGTACAACGACTACCAGGTTCAAGGATATTTTGATCCACAGGCAGTGACGTACTGAACTGCTAGGAGTGCTGCCACTATCATAACATTGTCATTAACATTACACTGTCATACTTTGCTGGACTCATTACAGTTACTGCACTGTATTCATGATGCTGCTGCACTACTGGCACTTTAAAATGCTTTTTAAATGCTTTTTTGCAGAATTCAACTCACACTCCATCAGTAACTTTATTGTCATTTTAATTGTGTACAGTATTGTTATAGTACAGTGTAAGTATAGTACATAGTATAGTATATTGTGTTAAATTGTAGTATAAATTCAAACAGCAGGAGGGAATGGGGAGTAAGCATTCAATTCTACTTGTTGCATATGGCAAATCAAAATCTTGAATCTTGAACCTTTAATGAAGGAGCAGGTAGGGGTCAGAGGTCATTAAGGAGCAGGTAGGGGTCAGAGGTCATTAAGGAGCAGGTAGGGGTTAGGGGTCATTAAGGAGCAGGTAGGGGTTAGGGCTCATTAAGGGAGCAGGTATGGGTCAGAGGTCATTAAGGAGCAGGTAGGGGTTAGGGTTCATTGAGGAGAAGGTTCAGGAGAACATATCTTTAATAACTGAACATGCTGTGTGCTGCTAAGTTGTTCCCAACACAAGGAAATCAATATTCCCTTTCTCAACAGCTTTCTCTTCCATATATCGCCTTGTATTGATGAACAGAATATCAATCAGGATCCGTGTTAGAAACTCATATCAGAGCCCTTTTTAGAACAAAAAATACACAGAATATCATAGTACTACAGTAATATAGAATGAAAATACACAGAATATAGTACAATAGTAAATACAGAATGAAAAATAGAGACGGTGGTTATATGTGTGTGTGTGTGTGTGTGTGTGTGTGTATGTGTGTTATTCATATGTATTTCTAAATATATGTGTGTGTATTTCTATACGTGTGCTTGTCAGTGTGTGTGTGTGTGTGTGTGTATTTATATAAATGTGTGTATGTGTGTGCATTTCTATGTGTGTGTGTATGTGTGTTTATGTGTGTATTTCTTTATGTGTGTATGTGTGTATTTCTATAAGTGTATGTGTGTGTGTGTTTGTGAATCTGCTTGTGTGTATCTATATATGTGTGTGTCTGTATTTATATAAATGTGTGTGTGTGTTTGTGTGTGCATGTGTATGTGTGTATTTCTATGTGTCTGTGTGTGTGTGTGTGTGTGTGTGTGTGTGTGTGTGTGTGTGTATGTGTGTGTTTCTATGTGTGTTTGAATGCATGTGTGTGTGTGTGTGTGTGTGTGTGTGTTTGTGTATTTGTGTGTTTCTATGTGTCTTTGTGCGTGTGTGTATTTCTATATGTGTATGTTTTTGTGTTTGTGTCCGAGTATTTCTATGTGTGTTGCTACAAGCGACACAGAGACACTGAGGAACCCTCATACAATAACCCAAACCAGAACCCAAACCCAGGGAGGAGGTCCTCCTGGGTGAATGTGGACTGGAAGGTGTGGATGAGTGTCAGTGTGTCTGAGGACCCTCCCCCATCTGGGGACACTCTGTAGAAGGACAGAAAGCCAGCAGGTCGGTCCACATACACTCCTACTCTGTTAGAGGGGGGGAGACCTATGTCTGTTCGACTACCGTTGTAACAGACATAATAACCATCATCAGAACAATAAAGACTCCAGGACTTGTTGTTGAATCCAAGCCTGCTGTCATAACCCCATCCTCTCCTTGTGATTCCTCTGTATGTCACACCTATATAAACACCTCCTCCTTCCCTCTCCACTTCCCAGTAACAGCGTTCAGTCAGACCCTCTCTACACAACACCTGGGGACAGGAGTCAAATCTTTCGGGCTGATCAGGATACGACTTCTTCTCTCTAACCACCGTCACCTTCCTGTTGTCCTCAGACAGAGAGAGTTCTCTGTTGGCTGTGTTTGGGTCCAGTGTGAGTTCACACTCATCTGATGGGAGAGAGAACCAAAGACATGATGAGTCTACACAGAAATACTCCTGATGAGGTCATCAAGATATGAGCCATATGGAGTCACTTCAATAAACCCTTTAGAAATGGGTGGAGCCGTGAATAATGACTGAGAATAAAAGTACTTTATCGTACATTACTTCCTTTGAGCATACACCCTGTATAGCGCACATTTTACAGAGGGCCGTTGCTGTCTCCCTCTGCGACTGTGGATTTGATGGTGCTTTAGCAAAGTAAAATAGTTGGACATTTCAAACAGTCCTGCAAACACAGCGGAGCTGAAAGTCCACCAAGTTGACACTGTTTCAATGTCATTTTACAGATAAGTATATGAAAAAAGATTGTTCACTTTGGCTCTTTGTTATTCAGTTTATTAAAGTGGCCGACTTGTTGCAACATTCAATTACATGAGATGTTTCATTGCAAACAATTCACAGGCAAGCTGTTTATGTTCACTTTGTTGCAGACATTATTTTGTAACAGATTATTTATGCAGTTGTCTGCTTAATATTAATTATCTTATCGATGTTTTGGGCTCAGCACTCCCTGAGACGTTTTTGCTCAGAAAAAGTGAAAAGTAACAAATAAAATGAATTGATCTCTAGCTGCTTTTTGCATTTCATTCTTCCATTGTTTTGCAACCCGCAAAAAACTAAACTACAAGTAAATATGTTTCTTTAAAACTTGTGATTAATCTGATTAATCACAGAATCTTATTGTGATTTATCTGATTAAATATTTAGATCTATTGACCTGATTATAAATTACAGATATAAGTATGATGAATATATTATTATATATTTATATATTTGTTTTTGATCATGTTCTGAATATAAAGTATAAAGTATAATTAGCAGCATTCTGATAATGATGGACTAATAATAATAAAACTCATAATAATCCTTCTTAATAAATAATATTGTTACATTAATAATACCTGTTGTATTTTGTAGAAGCAGGATTCATTGTGATGGTTAACAATATTAATATTGATACGATAAATGATGGGTCAACCATCTTATCAATATACTAATATATTGATAAGATACATGATGTCCACCATCCTGTTCATTCCCAGTAGGAAGTCACCTCCTGTTGTGTGGATGGACTTTCCATCTGAAGAGTTAGTGTGTTGTTGTGATGACTCAAACTAAACAGACACTTACACTTCTTTAGAGTCGACCTCAGGACAGGCAGCTTCTTCATCTCCATGCACTTCTTTACAGCTGGTTTCAGGTCAGGCAGCTTCTTCATCTCCATGCACTTCTTTACAGCTGTTTCCAGGTCAGGCAGCTTCTTCATCTCCATGCACTTCTTTACAGTTGGTTTCAGGTCAGGCAGCTTCTTCATCTCCATGCACTTCTTTACAGCTGGTTCCAGGTCAGGCAGCTTCTTCATCTCCATGCACTTCTTTACAGCTGGTTCCAGGTCAGGCAGCTTCTTAATCTCAATGTCCAGTGTCTCCTTCAGCTGATCCAGGGATCTCCTCAAGGTCCCTACATATGACGGAGGAGGAGGGACCTCCACCCTGGTCCAGTCCCTGGTGTTTGGAGGATTCTTCAGGGATCTGAAGCTCTGGAGGAAGTGGAGGTGGTCTTCAGTGTGTGAGAGCTGCTTCACCTCTGAGCTCCTATTGGTCAGATCTTTAACTTCCTGCTCCAGCTCTTTGATGAGGCCTTCAGCGTGTTTCTCTATGGATTTCAGTTTCTCTTGAACTGTTTGTTTGTGATCATCCCGACACTTTTTAACGCAGCTCATCAGAGCGTCGAGGACCTGGTCACCATCGGCTAGCTCTCGGTCTGCGTCTACTCTGCTGAGCGTTAACTGCGTCTTGATCTCCTGAATCTTTCTTTTCTCTCCTGGATCATCTGCTGATCTTCAGACTCTATCTTCCCCAGCTGGGCCTTCTTCAGCTCATATTCCTCCTTCAGAGGTACAACAGGATGGGACCTGTGGTCCCCCTCTGTACAGAGCTGACACACAGACACCTGTTCAGTCTGGCAGAAGAGCTCCAGAAGTTGATAATTGTG
>JANIIK010000801.1:5000-73645 GCA_027704905.1 Muraenolepis orangiensis
TGTAAGTGTTTGCTACTCTTGACTAAGTTAGCATTGGCTACACTTGGCTAAGTTAGCGTTGCTACTCTTGGCTAAGTTAGCGTTTGCTACTCTTGGCAAAGTTAACGTTGGCTACACTGGCAAATGTTAGCATTGGCTACCCTTGGCTAAGTTAGCGTTGTCTACACTTGGCTAAGTTAGCGTTGGCTACACTTGGCTAAGTTAGTGTTGGCTACACTTGGCTAAGTTAGCGTTGGCTACACTTGGCTATGTTAGAGTAGGCTACACTTGGCTATGTTAGTGTTGGCTACTATTGGCCATGTAAATGTTTGCTACTCTTGACTAAGTTAGCATTGGATACACTTGGCTAAGTTAGCGTTGCTACTCTTGGCTAAGTTAGCATTTGCTACTCTTGGCTACGCTAGCGTTGGCTACACTTGGCAATGTTAGCATTGGCTACCCTTGGCAAAGTTAGCGTTGGCTACACTTGGCTATGTTAGAGTAGGCTACACTTGGCAACGTTAGCATTGGCTACCCTTGGCTATGTTAGAGTAGGCTACACTGGGCTATGTTAATGTTGGCTACTATTGGCCATGTAAGTGTTTGCTACTCTTGGCTAAGCTAGCGTTTAATACTCTTGGCAAAGTTAGCGTTGGCTACACTTGGCAATGTTAGCATTGGCTACCCTTGGCTAAGTTAGCGTTGGCTACACTTGGCTAAGTTAGTGTTGGCTACACTTGGCTAAGTTAGCGTTGGCTACACTTGGCTATGTTAGAGTAGGCTACACTTTGCTATATTAGTGTTGGCTACTATTGGCCATGTAAGTGTTTGCTACTCTTGACTAAGTTAGCATTGGCTACACTTGGCTAAGTTAGCGTTGCTACTCTTGGCTAAGTTAGCATTTGCTACTCTTGGCTAAGCTAGCGTTTGCTACTCTTGGCAAAGTTAACGTTGGCTAAACTGGAAAATGTTAGCATTGGCTACCCTTGGCTAAGTTAGCGTTGGCTACACTTGGCTAAGTTAGTGTTGGCTACACTTGGCTAAGTTAGCGTTGGCTACACTTGGCTATGTTAGAGTAGGCTACACTTGGCTATGTTAGTGTTGGCTACTATTGGCCATGTAAGTGTTTGCTACTCTAGACTAAGTTAGCATTGGATACACTTGGCTAAGTTAGCGTTGCTACTCTTGGCTAAGTTTGCATTTGCTACTCTTGGCTACGCTAGCGTTGGCTACACTTGGCAATGTTAGCATTGGCTACCCTTGGCTAAGTTAGCGTTGGCTACACTTGGCTATGTTAGAGTAGGCTACACTTGGCAACGTTAGCATTGGCTACCCTTGGCTATGTTAGAGTAGGCTACACTTGGCTATGTTAATGTTGGCTACTATTGGCCATGTAAGTGTTTGCTACTCTTGGCTAAGCTAGCGTTTGATACTCTTGGCAAAGTTAGCGTTGGCTACACTCTGGCAATGTTAGCATTGGCTACCCTTGGCTAAGTTAGCGTTGGCTACACTTGTCTAAGTTAGTGTTGGCTACACTTGGCTAAGTTAGCGTTGGCTACCCTTGGCTAAGTTAGCTTTGGCTACACTTGCCTAAGTTAGCCCTCGCTACACTTGGCTAAGTTAGCGTTTGCTACACTTGGCAATGTTAGCATTGGCTACCCTTGGCTAAGTTAGCGTTGGCTACACTTGGCTAAGTTAGTGTTAGCTACACTTGGCTAAGTTAGTGTTGGCTACACTTGGCTATGTTAGAGTAGGCTACACTTGGCTAAGTTAACTTTGTTACACTTGGCTATGTTAGAGTAGGCTACACTTGGCTATGTTAGTGTTGGCTACACTTGGCTATGTTAGAGTAGGCTACACTTGGCTAAGTTAAAGTTTGCTACACTTGGCTATGTTAGGGTAGGCTACACTTGGCCATGTAAGTGTTTGCTACTCTTGGCAAAGTTAGCATTGGCTACACTTGTTTAAGTTAGCGTTGCTACTCTTGGCTAAGTTAGCATTTGCTACTCTTGGCTACGCTAGCGTTTGATACTCTTGGCAAAGTTATCGTTGGCTACACTGGGCAATGTTAGCATTGGCTACCCTTGGCTAAGTTAGCGTTGGCTACACTTGGCTAAGTTAGTGTTGGCTACACTTTGCTAAGTTAGCGTTGCTACTCTTGGCTAATCTAGCGTTTGCTACTCTTGGCAATGTTAGCATAGGCTACCCTTCGCTAAGTTAGCATTGGCTAGACTTGGCGAAGTTAGTGTTGGCTAAACTTGGCTAAGTTAGTGTTGGCTACACTTGGCTAAGTTAGTGTTGGCTACACTTGGCAATGTTAGCATTGGCTACCCTTGGCTAAGTTAGCGTTGGCTACACTTGGCTAAGTTAGTGTTGGCTACACTTGGCTAAGTTAGCGTTGGCTACACTTGGCTATGTTAGAGTAGGCTACACTTGGCTATGTTAGTGTTGTCTACACTTGGCAATGTTACATTGGCTACCCTTGGCTAAGTTAGCGTTGGCTACACTTGGCTATGTTAGTGTTGGCAACACTTGGCTATGTTAGAGTAGGCTACACTTGGCTAAGTTAAAGTTTGCTACACTTGGCTATGTTAGAGTAGGCTACACTTGGCCATGTAAGTGTTTGCTACTCTTGGCAAAGTTAGCATTGGCTACACTTGTTTAAGTTAGCGTTGCTACTCTTGGCTAAGTTAGCATTTGCTACTCTTGGCTACGCTAGCGTTTGATACTCTTGGCAAAGTTATCGTTGGCTACACTGGGCAATGTTAGCATTGGCTACCCTTGGCTAAGTTAGCGTTGGCTACACTTGGCTAAGTTAGTGTTGGCTACACTTTGCTATGTTAGCATTGCTACTCTTGGCTAAGTTAGCATTTGCAACTCTTGGCTAAGCTAGCGTTTGCTACTCTTGGCAATGTTAGCATTGGCTACCCTTGGCTAAGTTAGTATTGGCTACACTTGGCTAAGTTAGTGTTGGCTACACTTGGCTACGTTAGCGTAGGCTACACTTGGCAATGTTAGAGTAGGCTACACTTGGCTATGTTAGTGTTGGCTACTATTGGCCATGTAAGTGTTTGCTACTCTTGACTAAGTTAGCATTGGATACACTTGGCTAAGTTACCGTTGCTAATCTTGGCTAAGTTAGCATTTGCTAATCTTGGCTAAGCTAGCGTTGGCTACACTTGGCAATGTTAGCATTGGCTACCCTTGGCAAAGTTAGCGTTGGCTACACTTGGCTAAGTTAGTGTTGCTACTCTTGGCAAAGTTAGCATTTGCTACTCTTGGCTAAGCTAGCGTTTGCTACTCTTGGCAAAGTAAGCGTTGGCTAAACTGGAAAATGTTAGCATTGGCTACCCTTGGCTAAGTTAGCGTTGGCTACACTTGGCTAAGTTAGTGTTGGCTACACTTTGCTAAGTTAGCGTTGGCTACACTTGGCTATGTTAGAGTAGGATACACTTGGCTGTTAGTGTTGGCTACTATTGGCCATGTAAGTGTTTGCTACTCTTGACTAAGTTAGCATTGGCTACACTTGGCTAAGTTAGCGTTGCAACTCATGACTAAGTTAGCATTTGCTACTCTTGGTTAAGCTAGCGTTTGCTACTCTTGGCAAAGTTAGCGTTGGCTACACTGGGCAATGTTAGCATTGGCTACCCTTGGCTAAGTTAGCGTTGGCTACACTTGGCTAAGTTGGCGTTGGCTAAACATGGCTAAGTTAGTGTTGGCTACACTTGGCTAAGTTAGTGTTGGCTACACTTGGCAATGTTAGCATTGGCTACCCTTGGCTAAGTTAGCATTGGCTACCCTTGGCTAAGTTAGCGTTGGCTACACTTGGCTAAGTTAGTGTTAGCTACACTTAGCTAAGTTAGTGTTGGCTACACTTGGCTATGTTAGAGTAGGCTACACTTGGCTAAGTTAAACTTTGTTACACTTGGCTATGTTAGAGTAGGCTACACTTGGCTATGTTAGTGTTGGCAACACTTGGCTATGTTAGAGTAGGCTACACTTGGCTAAGTTAAAGTTTGCTACACTTGGCTATGTTAGAGTAGGCTACACTTGGCCATGTAAGTGTTTGCTACTCTTGACAAAGTTAGCATTGGCTACACTTGTTTAAGTTAGCGTTGCTACTCTTGGCTAAGTTAGCATTTGCTACTCTTGGCTACGCTAGCGTTTGATACTCTTGGCAAAGTTATCGTTGGCTACACTGGGCAATGTTAGCATTGGCTACCCTTGGCTAAGTTAGCGTTGGCTACACTTGGCTAAGTTAGTGTTGGCTACACTTTGCTAAGTTAGCATTGCTACTCTTGGCTAAGTTAGCATTTGCAACTCTTGGCTAAGCTAGCGTTTGCTACTCTTGGCAATGTTAGCATTGGCTACCCTTGGCTAAGTTAGTATTGGCTAGACTTGGCTAAGTTAGTGTTGGCTACACTTGGCTACGTTAGCGTAGGCTACACTTGGCAATGTTAGAGTAGGCTACACTTGGCTATGTTAGTGTTGGCTACTATTGGCCATGTAAGTGTTTGCTACTCTTGGCAAAGTTAGCATTGGATACACTTGGCTAAGTTACCGTTGCTAATCTTGGCTAAGTTAGCATTTGCTACTCTTGGCTAAGCTAGCATTGGCTACACTTGGCAATTTTAGCATTGGCTACCCTTGGCAAAGTTAGCGTTGGCTACACTTGGCTAAGTTAGTGTTGCTACTCTTGGCAAAGTTAGCATTTGCTACTCTTGGCTAAGCTAGCGTTTGCTACTCTTGACAAAGTAAGCGTTGGCTAAACTGGAAAATGTTAGCATTGGCTACCCTTGGCTAAGTTAGCGTTGGCTACACTTGGCTAAGTTAGTGTTGGCTACACTTTGCTAAGTTAGCGTTGGCTACACTTGGCTATGTTAGAGTAGGATACACTTGGCTGTTAGTGTTGGCTACTATTGGCCATGTAAGTGTTTGCTACTCTTGACTAAGTTAGCATTGGCTACACTTGGCTAAGTTAGCGTTGCAACTCTTGACTAAGTTAGCATTTGCTACACTTGGCTATGTTAGGGTAGGCTACACTTGGCCATGTAAGTGTTTGCTACTCTTGGCAAAGTTAGCATTGGCTACACTTGTTTAAGTTAGCGTTGCTACTCTTGGCTAAGTTAGCATTTGCTACTCTTGGCTACGCTAGCGTTTGATACTCTTGGCAAAGTTATCGTTGGCTACACTGGGCAATGTTAGCATTGGCTACCCTTGGCTAAGTTAGCATTGGCTAGACTTGGCTAAGTTAGTGTTGGCTACTCTTGACTAAGTTAGCATTGGCTACACTTGGCTAAGTTAGCGTTTCAACTCTTGACTAAGTTAGCATTTGCTACCCTTGGCTAAGTTAGCGTTGGCTACACTTGGCTAAGTTGGCGTTGGCTAAACTTGGCTAAGTTAGTGTTGGCTACACTTGGCAATGTTAGCATTGGCTACCCTTGGCTAAGTTAGCGTTGGCTACACTTGGCTAAGTTAGTGTTGGCTACACTTGGCTAAGTTAGCGTTGGCTACACTTGGGTATGTTAGAGAAGGCTACACTTGGCTATGTTAGTGTTGTCTACACTTGGCAATGTTACATTGGCTACCCTTGGCTAAGTTAGCGTTGGCTACACTTGGCTATGTTAGAGTAGGCTACACTTGGCTATGTTAGTGTTGTCTACACTTGGCAACGTTACATTGGCTACCCTTGGCTAAGTTAGCGTTGGCTACACTTGGCTATGTTAGAGTAGGCTACACTTGGCTATGTTATTGTTGGCTTCTAATGGCCATGTAAGTGTTTGCTACTCTTGACTAAGTTAGCGTTGGCTACACTTGCCTAAGTTAGCCCTTGCTACACTTGGCTAAGTTAGCGTTTGCTACACTTGGCAATGTTAGCATTGGCTACCCTTGGCTAAGTTAGCGTTGGCTACACTTGGCTAAGTTAGTGTTAGCTACACTTAGCTAAGTTAGTGTTGGCTACACTTGGCTATGTTAGAGTAGGCTACACTTGGCTAAGTTAAACTTTGTTACACTTGGCTATGTTAGAGTAGGCTACACTTGGCTATGTTAGTGTTGGCAACACTTGGCTATGTTAGAGTAGGCTACACTTGGCTAAGTTAAAGTTTGCTACACTTGGCTATGTTAGGGTAGGCTACACTTGGCCATGTAAGTGTTTGCTACTCTTGGCAAAGTTAGCATTGGCTACACTTGTTTAAGTTAGCGTTGCTACTCTTGGCTAAGTTAGCATTTGCTACTCTTGGCTACGCTAGCGTTTGATACTCTTGGCAAAGTTATCGTTGGCTACACTGGGCAATGTTAGCATTGGCTACCCTTGGCTAAGTTAGCATTGGCTAGACTTGGCTAAGTTAGTGTTGGCTACACTTGGCTAAGTTAGCGTAGGCTACACTTGGCTATGTTAGAGTAGGCTACCCTTGGCTGTTAGTGTTGGCTACTATTGGCCATGTAAGTGTTTGCTACTCTTGACTAAGTTAGCATTGGCTACACTTGGCTAAGCTAGCGTTTGATACTCTTGGCAAAGTTAGCGTTGGCTACACTGGGCAATGTTAGCATTGGCTACTCTTGGCAAAGTTAGTGTTGTCTACACTTGGCTAAGTTAGCGTTGGCTACACTTGGCTAAGTTAGTGTTGGCTACACTTGGCTAAGTCAGCGTTGGCTACACTTGGCTATGTTAGAGTAGGCTACACTTGGCTATGTTAGTGTTGGCTACTATTGGCCATGTAAGTGTTTGCTACTCTTGACTAAGTTAGCATTGGATACACTTGGCTAAGTTAGCGTTGCTACTCTTGGCTAAGTTAGCATTTGCTACTCTTGGCTACGCTAGCGTTGGCTACACTTGGCAATGTTAGCATTGGCTACCCTTGGCTAAGTTAGCGTTGGCTACACTTGGCTATGTTAGAGTAGGCTACACTTGGCAACGTTAGCATTGGCTACCCTTGGCTATGTTAGAGTAGGCTACACTGGGCTATGTTAATGTTGGCTACTATTGGCCATGTAAGTGTTTGCTACTCTTGGCTAAGCTAGCGTTTAATACTCTTGGCAAAGTTAGCGTTGGCTACACTCTGCAATGTTAGCATTGGCTACCCTTGGCTAAGTTAGCGTTGGCTACACTTGTCTAAGTTAGTGTTGGCTACACTTGGCTAAGTTAGCGTTGGCTACCCTTGGCTAAGTTAGCTTTGGCTACACTTGCCTAAGTTAGCCCTCGCTACACTTGGCTAAGTTAGCGTTTGCTACACTTGGCAATGTTAGCATTGGCTACCCTTGGCTAAGTTAGCGTTGGCTACACTTGGCTAAGTTAGTGTTAGCTACACTTAGCTAAGTTAGTGTTGGCTACACTTGGCTATGTTAGAGTAGGCTACACTTGGCTAAGTTAAACTTTGTTACACTTGGCTATGTTAGAGTAGGCTACACTTGGCTATGTTAGTGTTGGCAACACTTGGCTATGTTAGAGTAGGCTACACTTGGCTAAGTTAAAGTTTGCTACACTTGGCTATGTTAGGGTAGGCTACATTTGGCCATGTAAGTGTTTGCTACTCTTGGCAAAGTTAGCATTGGCTACACTTGTTTAAGTTAGCGTTGCTACTCTTGGCTAAGTTAGCATTTGCTACTCTTGGCTACGCTAGCGTTTGATACTCTTGGCAAAGTTATCGTTGGCTACACTGGGCAATGTTAGCATTGGCTACCCTTGGCTAAGTTAGCGTTGGCTACACTTGGCTAAGTTAGTGTTGGCTACACTTTGCTAAGTTAGCATTGCTACTCTTGGCTAAGTTAGCATTTGCAACTCTTGGCTAAGCTAGCGTTTGCTACTCTTGGCAATGTTAGCATTGGCTACCCTTGGCTAAGTTAGTATTGGCTAGACATGGCTAAGTTAGTGTTGGCTACACTTGGATACGTTAGCGTAGGCTACACTTGGCAATGTTAGAGTAGGCTACACTTGGCTATGTTAGTGTTGGCTACTATTGGCCATGTAAGTGTTTGCTAATCTTGGCTAAGTTAGCATTTGCTACTCTTGGCTAAGCTAGCGTTGGCTACACTTGGCAATGTTAGCATTGGCTACCCTTGGCAAAGTTAGCGTTGGCTACACTTGGCTAAGTTAGTGTTGCTACTCTTGGCAAAGTTAGCATTTGCTACTCTTGGCTAAGCTAGCGTTTGCTACTCTTGGCAAAGTAAGCGTTGGCTAAACTGGAAAATGTTAGCATTGGCTACCCTTGGCTAAGTTAGCGTTGGCTACACTTGGCTAAGTTAGTGTTGGCTACACTTTGCTAAGTTAGCGTTGGCTACACTTGGCTATGTTAGAGTAGGATACACTTGGCTGTTAGTGTTGGCTACTATTGGCCATGTAAGTGTTTGCTACTCTTGACTAAGTTAGCATTGGCTACACTTGGCTAAGTTAGCGTTGCAACTCATGACTAAGTTAGCATTTGCTACTCTTGGTTAAGCTAGCGTTTGCTACTCTTGGCAAAGTTAGCGTTGGCTACACTGGGCAATGTTAGCATTGGCTACCCTTGGCTAAGTTAGCGTTGGCTACACTTGGCTAAGTTGGCGTTGGCTAAACTTGGCTAAGTTAGTGTTGGCTACACTTGGCTAAGTTAGTGTTGGCTACACTTGGCAATGTTAGCATTGGCTACCCTTGGCTAAGTTAGCATTGGCTACCCTTGGCTAAGTTAGCGTTGGCTACACTTGGCTAAGTTAGTGTTAGCTACACTTAGCTAAGTTAGTGTTGGCTACACTTGGCTATGTTAGAGTAGGCTACACTTGGCTAAGTTAAACTTTGTTACACTTGGCTATGTTAGAGTAGGCTACACTTGGCTAAGTTAAAGTTTGCTACACTTGGCTATGTTAGAGTAGGCTACACTTGGCCATGTAAGTGTTTGCTACTCTTGACAAAGTTAGCATTGGCTACACTTGTTTAAGTTAGCGTTGCTACTCTTGGCTAAGTTAGCATTTGCTACTCTTGGCTACGCTAGCGTTTGATACTCTTGGCAAAGTTATCGTTGGCTACACTGGGCAATGTTAGCATTGGCTACCCTTGGCTAAGTTAGCGTTGGCTACACTTGGCTAAGTTAGTGTTGGCTACACTTTGCTAAGTTAGCATTGCTACTCTTGGCTAAGTTAGCATTTGCAACTCTTGGCTAAGCTAGGGTTTGCTACTCTTGGCAATGTTACATTGGCTACCCTTGGCTAAGTTAGTATTGGCTAGACTTGGCTAAGTTAGTGTTGGCTACACTTGGCTACGTTAGCGTAGGCTACACTTGGCAATGTTAGAGTAGGCTACACTTGGCTATGTTAGTGTTGGCTACTATTGGCCATGTAAGTGTTTGCTACTCTTGGCAAAGTTAGCATTGGATACACTTGGCTAAGTTACCGTTGCTAATCTTGGCTAAGTTAGCATTTGCTACTCTTGGCTAAGCTAGCATTGGCTACACTTGGCAATGTTAGCATTGGCTACCCTTGGCAAAGTTAGCGTTGGCTACACTTGGCTAAGTTAGTGTTGCTACTCTTGGCAAAGTTAGCATTTGCTACTCTTGGCTAAGCTAGCGTTTGCTACTCTTGACAAAGTAAGCGTTGGCTAAACTGGAAAATGTTAGCATTGGCTACCCTTGGCTAAGTTAGCGTTGGCTACACTTGGCTAAGTTAGTGTTGGCTACACTTTGCTAAGTTAGCGTTGGCTACACTTGGCTATGTTAGAGTAGGATACACTTGGCTGTTAGTGTTGGCTACTATTGGCCATGTAAGTGTTTGCTACTCTTGACTAAGTTAGCATTGGCTACACTTGGCTAAGTTAGCGTTGCAACTCTTGACTAAGTTAGCATTTGCTACACTTGGCTATGTTAGGGTAGGCTACACTTGGCCATGTAAGTGTTTGCTACTCTTGGCAAAGTTAGCATTGGCTACACTTGTTTAAGTTAGCGTTGCTACTCTTGGCTAAGTTAGCATTTGCTACTCTTGGCTACGCTAGCGTTTGATACTCTTGGCAAAGTTATCGTTGGCTACACTGGGCAATGTTAGCATTGGCTACCCTTGGCTAAGTTAGCATTGGCTAGACTTCTCTAAGTTAGTGTTGGCTACACTTGGCTATGTTAGAGTAGGATACACTTGGCTGTTAGTGTTGGCTACTATTGGTCATGTAAGTGTTTGCTACTCTTGACTAAGTTAGCATTGGCTACACTTGGCTAAGTTAGCGTTTCAACTCTTGACTAAGTTAGCATTTGCTACCCTTGGCTAAGTTAGCGTTGGCTACACTTGGCTAAGTTGGCGTTGGCTAAACTTGGCTAAGTTAGTGTTGGCTACACTTGGCTAAGTTAGTGTTGGCTACACTTGGCAATGTTAGCATTGGCTACCCTTGGCTAAGTTAGCGTTGGCTACACTTGGCTAAGTTAGTGTTGGCTACACTTGGCTAAGTTAGCGTTGGCTACACTTGGGTATGTTAGAGAAGGCTACACTTGGCTATGTTAGTGTTGTCTACACTTGGCAATGTTACATTGGCTACCCTTGGCTAAGTTAGCGTTGGCTACACTTGGCTATGTTAGAGTAGGCTACACTTGGCTATGTTAGTGTTGTCTACACTTGGCAACGTTACATTGGCTACCCTTGGCTAAGTTAGCGTTGGCTACACTTGGCTATGTTAGAGTAGGCTACACTTGGCTATGTTATTGTTGGCTTCTAATGGCCATGTAAGTGTTTGCTACTCTTGACTAAGTTAGCGTTGGCTACACTTGCCTAAGTTAGCCCTTGCTACACTTGGCTAAGTTAGCGTTTGCTACACTTGGCAATGTTAGCATTGGCTACCCTTGGCTAAGTTAGCGTTGGCTACACTTGGCTAAGTTAGTGTTAGCTACACTTAGCTAAGTTAGTGTTGGCTACACTTGGCTATGTTAGAGTAGGCTACACTTGGCTAAGTTAAACTTTGTTACACTTGGCTATGTTAGAGTAGGCTACACTTGGCTATGTTAGTGTTGTCTACACTTGGCAATGTTACATTGGCTACCCTTGGCTAAGTTAGCGTTGGCTACACTTGGCTATGTTAGTGTTGGCAACACTTGGCTATGTTAGAGTAGGCTACACTTGGCTAAGTTAAAGTTTGCTACACTTGGCTATGTTAGAGTAGGCTACACTTGGCCATGTAAGTGTTTGCTACTCTTGGCAAAGTTAGCATTGGCTACACTTGTTTAAGTTAGCGTTGCTACTCTTGGCTAAGTTAGCATTTGCTACTCTTGGCTACGCTAGCGTTTGATACTCTTGGCAAAGTTATCGTTGGCTACACTGGGCAATGTTAGCATTGGCTACCCTTGGCTAAGTTAGCGTTGGCTACACTTGGCTAAGTTAGTGTTGGCTACACTTTGCTATGTTAGCATTGCTACTCTTGGCTAAGTTAGCATTTGCAACTCTTGGCTAAGCTAGCGTTTGCTACTCTTGGCAATGTTAGCATTGGCTACCCTTGGCTAAGTTAGTATTGGCTAGACTTGGCTAAGTTAGTGTTGGCTACACTTGGCTACGTTAGCGTAGGCTACACTTGGCAATGTTAGAGTAGGCTACACTTGGCTATGTTAGTGTTGGCTACTATTGGCCATGTAAGTGTTTGCTACTCTTGACTAAGTTAGCATTGGATACACTTGGCTAAGTTACCGTTGCTAATCTTGGCTAAGTTAGCATTTGCTACTCTTGGCTAAGCTAGCGTTGGCTACACTTGGCAATGTTAGCATTGGCTACCCTTGGCAAAGTTAGCGTTGGCTACACTTGGCTAAGTTAGTGTTGCTACTCTTGGCAAAGTTAGCATTTGCTACTCTTGGCTAAGCTAGCGTTTGCTACTCTTGGCAAAGTAAGCGTTGGCTAAACTGGAAAATGTTAGCATTGGCTACCCTTGGCTAAGTTAGCGTTGGCTACACTTGGCTAAGTTAGTGTTGGCTACACTTTGCTAAGTTAGCGTTGGCTACACTTGGCTATGTTAGAGTAGGATACACTTGGCTGTTAGTGTTGGCTACTATTGGCCATGTAAGTGTTTGCTACTCTTGACTAAGTTAGCATTGGCTACACTTGGCTAAGTTAGCGTTGCAACTCATGACTAAGTTAGCATTTGCTACTCTTGGTTAAGCTAGCGTTTGCTACTCTTGGCAAAGTTAGCGTTGGCTACACTGGGCAATGTTAGCATTGGCTACCCTTGGCTAAGTTAGCGTTGGCTACACTTGGCTAAGTTGGCGTTGGCTAAACATGGCTAAGTTAGTGTTGGCTACACTTGGCTAAGTTAGTGTTGGCTACACTTGGCAATGTTAGCATTGGCTACCCTTGGCTAAGTTAGCATTGGCTACCCTTGGCTAAGTTAGCGTTGGCTACACTTGGCTAAGTTAGTGTTAGCTACACTTAGCTAAGTTAGTGTTGGCTACACTTGGCTATGTTAGAGTAGGCTACACTTGGCTAAGTTAAACTTTGTTACACTTGGCTATGTTAGAGTAGGCTACACTTGGCTATGTTAGTGTTGGCAACACTTGGCTATGTTAGAGTAGGCTACACTTGGCTAAGTTAAAGTTTGCTACACTTGGCTATGTTAGAGTAGGCTACACTTGGCCATGTAAGTGTTTGCTACTCTTGACAAAGTTAGCATTGGCTACACTTGTTTAAGTTAGCGTTGCTACTCTTGGCTAAGTTAGCATTTGCTACTCTTGGCTACGCTAGCGTTTGATACTCTTGGCAAAGTTATCGTTGGCTACACTGGGCAATGTTAGCATTGGCTACCCTTGGCTAAGTTAGCGTTGGCTACACTTGGCTAAGTTAGTGTTGGCTACACTTTGCTAAGTTAGCATTGCTACTCTTGGCTAAGTTAGCATTTGCAACTCTTGGCTAAGCTAGCGTTTGCTACTCTTGGCAATGTTAGCATTGGCTACCCTTGGCTAAGTTAGTATTGGCTAGACTTGGCTAAGTTAGTGTTGGCTACACTTGGCTACGTTAGCGTAGGCTACACTTGGCAATGTTAGAGTAGGCTACACTTGGCTATGTTAGTGTTGGCTACTATTGGCCATGTAAGTGTTTGCTACTCTTGGCAAAGTTAGCATTGGATACACTTGGCTAAGTTACCGTTGCTAATCTTGGCTAAGTTAGCATTTGCTACTCTTGGCTAAGCTAGCATTGGCTACACTTGGCAATTTTAGCATTGGCTACCCTTGGCAAAGTTAGCGTTGGCTACACTTGGCTAAGTTAGTGTTGCTACTCTTGGCAAAGTTAGCATTTGCTACTCTTGGCTAAGCTAGCGTTTGCTACTCTTGACAAAGTAAGCGTTGGCTAAACTGGAAAATGTTAGCATTGGCTACCCTTGGCTAAGTTAGCGTTGGCTACACTTGGCTAAGTTAGTGTTGGCTACACTTTGCTAAGTTAGCGTTGGCTACACTTGGCTATGTTAGAGTAGGATACACTTGGCTGTTAGTGTTGGCTACTATTGGCCATGTAAGTGTTTGCTACTCTTGACTAAGTTAGCATTGGCTACACTTGGCTAAGTTAGCGTTGCAACTCTTGACTAAGTTAGCATTTGCTACACTTGGCTATGTTAGGGTAGGCTACACTTGGCCATGTAAGTGTTTGCTACTCTTGGCAAAGTTAGCATTGGCTACACTTGTTTAAGTTAGCGTTGCTACTCTTGGCTAAGTTAGCATTTGCTACTCTTGGCTACGCTAGCGTTTGATACTCTTGGCAAAGTTATCGTTGGCTACACTGGGCAATGTTAGCATTGGCTACCCTTGGCTAAGTTAGCATTGGCTAGACTTGGCTAAGTTAGTGTTGGCTACTCTTGACTAAGTTAGCATTGGCTACACTTGGCTAAGTTAGCGTTTCAACTCTTGACTAAGTTAGCATTTGCTACCCTTGGCTAAGTTAGCGTTGGCTACACTTGGCTAAGTTGGCGTTGGCTAAACTTGGCTAAGTTAGTGTTGGCTACACTTGGCAATGTTAGCATTGGCTACCCTTGGCTAAGTTAGCGTTAGCTACACTTGGCTAAGTTAGTGTTGGCTACACTTGGCTAAGTTAGCGTTGGCTACACTTGGGTATGTTAGAGAAGGCTACACTTGGCTATGTTAGTGTTGTCTACACTTGGCAATGTTACATTGGCTACCCTTGGCTAAGTTAGCGTTGGCTACACTTGGCTATGTTATAGTAGGCTACACTTGGCTATGTTAGTGTTGTCTACACTTGGCAACGTTACATTGGCTACCCTTGGCTAAGTTAGCGTTGGCTACACTTGGCTATGTTAGAGTAGGCTACACTTGGCTATGTTATTGTTGGCTTCTAATGGCCATGTAAGTGTTTGCTACTCTTGACTAAGTTAGCGTTGGCTACACTTGCCTAAGTTAGCCCTTGCTACACTTGGCTAAGTTAGCGTTTGCTACACTTGGCAATGTTAGCATTGGCTACCCTTGGCTAAGTTAGCGTTGGCTACACTTGGCTAAGTTAGTGTTAGCTACACTTAGCTAAGTTAGTGTTGGCTACACTTGGCTATGTTAGAGTAGGCTACACTTGGCTAAGTTAAACTTTGTTACACTTGGCTATGTTAGAGTAGGCTACACTTGGCTATGTTAGTGTTGGCAACACTTGGCTATGTTAGAGTAGGCTACACTTGGCTAAGTTAAAGTTTGCTACACTTGGCTATGTTAGGGTAGGCTACACTTGGCCATGTAAGTGTTTGCTACTCTTGGCAAAGTTAGCATTGGCTACACTTGTTTAAGTTAGCGTTGCTACTCTTGGCTAAGTTAGCATTTGCTACTCTTGGCTACGCTAGCGTTTGATACTCTTGGCAAAGTTATCGTTGGCTACACTGGGCAATGTTAGCATTGGCTACCCTTGGCTAAGTTAGCATTGGCTAGACTTGGCTAAGTTAGTGTTGGCTACACTTGGCTAAGTTAGCGTAGGCTACACTTGGCTATGTTAGAGTAGGCTACCCTTGGCTGTTAGTGTTGGCTACTATTGGCCATGTAAGTGTTTGCTACTCTTGACTAAGTTAGCATTGGCTACACTTGGCTAAGCTAGCGTTTGATACTCTTGGCAAAGTTAGCGTTGGCTACACTGGGCAATGTTAGCATTGGCTACTCTTGGCAAAGTTAGTGTTGTCTACACTTGGCTAAGTTAGCGTTGGCTACACTTGGCTAAGTTAGTGTTGGCTACACTTGGCTAAGTCAGCGTTGGCTACACTTGGCTATGTTAGAGTAGGCTACACTTGGCTATGTTAGTGTTGGCTACTATTGGCCATGTAAGTGTTTGCTACTCTTGACTAAGTTAGCATTGGATACACTTGGCTAAGTTAGCGTTGCTACTCTTGGCTAAGTTAGCATTTGCTACTCTTGGCTACGCTAGCGTTGGCTACTCTTGGCAATGTTAGCATTGGCTACCCTTGGCTAAGTTAGCGTTGGCTACACTTGGCTATGTTAGAGTAGGCTACACTTGGCAACGTTAGCATTGGCTACCCTTGGCTATGTTAGAGTAGGCTACACTGGGCTATGTTAATGTTGGCTACTATTGGCCATGTAAGTGTTTGCTACTCTTGGCTAAGCTAGCGTTTAATACTCTTGGCAAAGTTAGCGTTGGCTACACTCTGCAATGTTAGCATTGGCTACCCTTGGCTAAGTTAGCTTTGGCTACACTTGCCTAAGTTAGCCCTCGCTACACTTGGCTAAGTTAGCGTTTGCTACACTTGGCAATGTTAGCATTGGCTACCCTTGGCTAAGTTAGCGTTGGCTACACTTGGCTAAGTTAGTGTTAGCTACACTTAGCTAAGTTAGTGTTGGCTACACTTGGCTATGTTAGAGTAGGCTACACTTGGCTAAGTTAAACTTTGTTACACTTGGCTATGTTAGAGTAGGCTACACTTGGCTATGTTAGTGTTGGCAACACTTGGCTATGTTAGAGTAGGCTACACTTGGCTAAGTTAAAGTTTGCTACACTTGGCTATGTTAGGGTAGGCTACATTTGGCCATGTAAGTGTTTGCTACTCTTGGCAAAGTTAGCATTGGCTACACTTGTTTAAGTTAGCGTTGCTACTCTTGGCTAAGTTAGCATTTGCTACTCTTGGCTACGCTAGCGTTTGATACTCTTGGCAAAGTTATCGTTGGCTACACTGGGCAATGTTAGCATTGGCTACCCTTGGCTAAGTTAGCGTTGGCTACACTTGGCTAAGTTAGTGTTGGCTACACTTTGCTAAGTTAGCATTGCTACTCTTGGCTAAGTTAGCATTTGCAACTCTTGGCTAAGCTAGCGTTTGCTACTCTTGGCAATGTTAGCATTGGCTACCCTTGGCTAAGTTAGTATTGGCTAGACATGGCTAAGTTAGTGTTGGCTACACTTGGATACGTTAGCGTAGGCTACACATGGCAATGTTAGAGTAGGCTACACTTGGCTATGTTAGTGTTGGCTACTATTGGCCATGTAAGTGTTTGCTAATCTTGGCTAAGTTAGCATTTGCTACTCTTGGCTAAGCTAGCGTTGGCTACACTTGGCAATGTTAGCATTGGCTACCCTTGGCAAAGTTAGCGTTGGCTACACTTGGCTAAGTTAGTGTTGCTACTCTTGGCAAAGTTAGCATTTGCTACTCTTGGCTAAGCTAGCGTTTGCTACTCTTGGCAAAGTAAGCGTTGGCTAAACTGGAAAATGTTAGCATTGGCTACCCTTGGCTAAGTTAGCGTTGGCTACACTTGGCTAAGTTAGTGTTGGCTACACTTTGCTAAGTTAGCGTTGGCTACACTTGGCTATGTTAGAGTAGGATACACTTGGCTGTTAGTGTTGGCTACTATTGGCCATGTAAGTGTTTGCTACTCTTGACTAAGTTAGCATTGGCTACACTTGGCTAAGTTAGCGTTGCAACTCATGACTAAGTTAGCATTTGCTACTCTTGGTTAAGCTAGCGTTTGCTACTCTTGGCAAAGTTAGCGTTGGCTACACTGGGCAATGTTAGCATTGGCTACCCTTGGCTAAGTTAGCGTTGGCTACACTTGGCTAAGTTGGCGTTGGCTAAACTTGGCTAAGTTAGTGTTGGCTACACTTGGCTAAGTTAGTGTTGGCTACACTTGGCAATGTTAGCATTGGCTACCCTTGGCTAAGTTAGCATTGGCTACCCTTTGCTAAGTTAGCGTTGGCTACACTTGGCTAAGTTAGTGTTAGCTACACTTAGCTAAGTTAGTGTTGGCTACACTTGGCTATGTTAGAGTAGGCTACACTTGGCTAAGTTAAACTTTGTTACACTTGGCTATGTTAGAGTAGGCTACACTTGGCTAAGTTAAAGTTTGCTACACTTGGCTATGTTAGAGTAGGCTACACTTGGCCATGTAAGTGTTTGCTACTCTTGACAAAGTTAGCATTGGCTACACTTGTTTAAGTTAGCGTTGCTACTCTTGGCTAAGTTAGCATTTGCTACTCTTGGCTACGCTAGCGTTTGATACTCTTGGCAAAGTTATCGTTGGCTACACTGGGCAATGTTAGCATTGGCTACCCTTGGCTAAGTTAGCGTTGGCTACACTTGGCTAAGTTAGTGTTGGCTACACTTTGCTAAGTTAGCATTGCTACTCTTGGCTAAGTTAGCATTTGCAACTCTTGGCTAAGCTAGGGTTTGCTACTCTTGGCAATGTTACATTGGCTACCCTTGGCTAAGTTAGTATTGGCTAGACTTGGCTAAGTTAGTGTTGGCTACACTTGGCTACGTTAGCGTAGGCTACACTTGGCAATGTTAGAGTAGGCTACACTTGGCTATGTTAGTGTTGGCTACTATTGGCCATGTAAGTGTTTGCTACTCTTGGCAAAGTTAGCATTGGATACACTTGGCTAAGTTACCGTTGCTAATCTTGGCTAAGTTAGCATTTGCTACTCTTGGCTAAGCTAGCATTGGCTACACTTGGCAATGTTAGCATTGGCTACCCTTGGCAAAGTTAGCGTTGGCTACACTTGGCTAAGTTAGTGTTGCTACTCTTGGCAAAGTTAGCATTTGCTACTCTTGGCTAAGCTAGCGTTTGCTACTCTTGACAAAGTAAGCGTTGGCTAAACTGGAAAATGTTAGCATTGGCTACCCTTGGCTAAGTTAGCGTTGGCTACACTTGGCTAAGTTAGTGTTGGCTACACTTTGCTAAGTTAGCGTTGGCTACACTTGGCTATGTTAGAGTAGGATACACTTGGCTGTTAGTGTTGGCTACTATTGGCCATGTAAGTGTTTGCTACTCTTGACTAAGTTAGCATTGGCTACACTTGGCTAAGTTAGCGTTGCAACTCTTGACTAAGTTAGCATTTGCTACACTTGGCTATGTTAGGGTAGGCTACACTTGGCCATGTAAGTGTTTGCTACTCTTGGCAAAGTTAGCATTGGCTACACTTGTTTAAGTTAGCGTTGCTACTCTTGGCTAAGTTAGCATTTGCTACTCTTGGCTACGCTAGCGTTTGATACTCTTGGCAAAGTTATCGTTGGCTACACTGGGCAATGTTAGCATTGGCTACCCTTGGCTAAGTTAGCATTGGCTAGACTTCTCTAAGTTAGTGTTGGCTACACTTGGCTATGTTAGAGTAGGATACACTTGGCTGTTAGTGTTGGCTACTATTGGTCATGTAAGTGTTTGCTACTCTTGACTAAGTTAGCATTGGCTACACTTGGCTAAGTTAGCGTTTCAACTCTTGACTAAGTTAGCATTTGCTACCCTTGGCTAAGTTAGCGTTGGCTACACTTGGCTAAGTTGGCGTTGGCTAAACTTGGCTAAGTTAGTGTTGGCTACACTTGGCTAAGTTAGTGTTGGCTACACTTGGCAATGTTAGCATTGGCTACCCTTGGCTAAGTTAGCGTTGGCTACACTTGGCTAAGTTAGTGTTGGCTACACTTGGCTAAGTTAGCGTTGGCTACACTTGGGTATGTTAGAGAAGGCTACACTTGGCTATGTTAGTGTTGTCTACACTTGGCAATGTTACATTGGCTACCCTTGGCTAAGTTAGCGTTGGCTACACTTGGCTATGTTAGAGTAGGCTACACTTGGCTATGTTAGTGTTGTCTACACTTGGCAACGTTACATTGGCTACCCTTGGCTAAGTTAGCGTTGGCTACACTTGGCTATGTTAGAGTAGGCTACACTTGGCTATGTTATTGTTGGCTTCTAATGGCCATGTAAGTGTTTGCTACTCTTGACTAAGTTAGCGTTGGCTACACTTGCTTAAGTTAGCCCTTGCTACACTTGGCTAAGTTAGCGTTTGCTACACTTGGCAATGTTAGCATTGGCTACCCTTGGCTAAGTTAGCGTTGGCTACACTTGGCTAAGTTAGTGTTAGCTACACTTAGCTAAGTTAGTGTTGGCTACACTTGGCTATGTTAGAGTAGGCTACACTTGGCTAAGTTAAACTTTGTTACACTTGGCTATGTTAGAGTAGGCTACACTTGGCTATGTTAGTGTTGGCAACACTTGGCTATGTTAGAGTAGGCTACACTTGGCTATGTTAGGGTAGGCTACACTTGGCCATGTAAGTGTTTGCTACTCTTGGCAAAGTTAGCATTGGCTACACTTGTTTAAGTTAGCGTTGCTACTCTTGGCTAAGTTAGCATTTGCTACTCTTGGCTACGCTAGCGTTTGATACTCTTGGCAAAGTTATCGTTGGCTACACTGGGCAATGTTAGCATTGGCTACCCTTGGCTAAGTTAGCATTGGCTAGACTTCTCTAAGTTAGTGTTGGCTACACTTGGCTATGTTAGAGTAGGATACACTTGGCTGTTAGTGTTGGCTACTATTGGTCATGTAAGTGTTTGCTACTCTTGACTAAGTTAGCATTGGCTACACTTGGCTAAGTTAGCGTTTCAACTCTTGACTAAGTTAGCATTTGCTACCCTTGGCTAAGTTAGCGTTGGCTACACTTGGCTAAGTTGGCGTTGGCTAAACTTGGCTAAGTTAGTGTTGGCTACACTTGGCTAAGTTAGTGTTGGCTACACTTGGCAATGTTAGCATTGGCTACCCTTGGCTAAGTTAGCGTTGGCTACACTTGGCTAAGTTAGTGTTGGCTACACTTGGCTAAGTTAGCGTTGGCTACACTTGGGTATGTTAGAGAAGGCTACACTTGGCTATGTTAGTGTTGTCTACACTTGGCAATGTTACATTGGCTACCCTTGGCTAAGTTAGCGTTGGCTACACTTGGCTATGTTAGAGTAGGCTACACTTGGCTATGTTAGTGTTGTCTACACTTGGCAACGTTACATTGGCTACCCTTGGCTAAGTTAGCGTTGGCTACACTTGGCTATGTTAGAGTAGGCTACACTTGGCTATGTTATTGTTGGCTTCTAATGGCCATGTAAGTGTTTGCTACTCTTGACTAAGTTAGCGTTGGCTACACTTGCTTAAGTTAGCCCTTGCTACACTTGGCTAAGTTAGCGTTTGCTACACTTGGCAATGTTAGCATTGGCTACCCTTGGCTAAGTTAGCGTTGGCTACACTTGGCTAAGTTAGTGTTAGCTACACTTAGCTAAGTTAGTGTTGGCTACACTTGGCTATGTTAGAGTAGGCTACACTTGGCTAAGTTAAACTTTGTTACACTTGGCTATGTTAGAGTAGGCTACACTTGGCTATGTTAGTGTTGGCAACACTTGGCTATGTTAGAGTAGGCTACACTTGGCTAAGTTAAAGTTTGCTACACTTGGCTATGTTAGGGTAGGCTACACTTGGCCATGTAAGTGTTTGCTACTCTTGGCAAAGTTAGCATTGGCTACACTTGTTTAAGTTAGCGTTGCTACTCTTGGCTAAGTTAGCATTTGCTACTCTTGGCTACGCTAGCGTTTGATACTCTTGGCAAAGTTATCGTTGGCTACACTGGGCAATGTTAGCATTGGCTACCCTTGGCTAAGTTAGCATTGGCTAGACTTGGCTAAGTTAGTGTTGGCTACACTTGGCTAAGTTAGCGTAGGCTACACTTGGCTATGTTAGAGTAGGCTACCCTTGGCTGTTAGTGTTGGCTACTATTGGCCATGTAAGTGTTTGCTACTCTTGACTAAGTTAGCATTGGCTACACTTGGCTAAGCTAGCGTTTGATACTCTTGGCAAAGTTAGCGTTGGCTACACTGGGCAATGTTAGCATTGGCTACTCTTGGCAAAGTTAGTGTTGGCTACACTTTGCTAAGTTGGCGTTGGCTAAACTTGGCTAAGTTAGTGTTGGCTACACTTGGCTAAGTTAGTGTTGGCTACACTTGGCAATGTTAGCATTGGCTACCCTTGGCTAAGTTAGCGTTGGCTACACTTGGCTAAGTTAGTGTTGCTACTCTTGGCAATGTTAGCATTTGCTACTCTTGGCTAAGCTAGCGTTTGCTACTCTTGGCAAAGTAAGCGTTGGCTAAACTGGAAAATGTTAGCATTGGCTACCCTTGGCTAAGTTAGCGTTGGCTACACTTGGCTAAGTTAGTGTTGGCTACACTTTTCTAAGTTAGCGTTGGCTACACTTGGCTATGTTAGAGTAGGATACACTTGGCTGTTAGTGTTGGCTACTATTGGCCATGTAAGTGTTTGCTACTCTTGACTAAGTTAGCATTGGCTACACTTGGCTAAGTTAGCATTGCAACTCTTGACTAAGTTAGCATTTGCTACTCTTGGTTAAGCTAGCGTTTGCTACTCTTGGCAAAGTTAGCGTTGGCTACACTGGGCAATGTTAGCATTGGCTACCCTTGGCTAAGTTAGCGTTGGCTACACTTGGCTAAGTTGGCGTTGGCTAAACTTGGCTAAGTTAGTGTTGGCTACACTTGGCTAAGTTAGAGTAGGCTACACTTGGCTATGTTAGTGTTGGCTACTATTGGCCATGTAAGTGTTTGCTACTCTTGACTAAGTTAGCATTGGCTACACTTGGCTAAGTTAGCGTTGCTATTCTTGGCTAAGTTAGCATTTGCTACTCTTTGCTAAGCTAGCGTTTGCTACTCTTGGCAAAGTTAGCGTTGGCTACACTGGGCAATGTTAGCATTGGCTACCCTTGGCTAAGTAACCGTTGGCTACACTTGGCTAAGTTAGTGTTGGTTACACTTGGCTATGTTAGCGTTGGCTACACTTGGCTATGTTAGAGTAGGCTACACTTGGCTATGTTAGTTTTGGCTACTATTGGCCATGTAAGTGTTTGCTACTCTTGACTAAGTTAGCATTGGCTACACTTGGCTAAGTTAGCGTTGGCTACACTTGGCTATGTTAGAGTAGGCTACACTTGGCAACATTAGCATTGGCTACCCTTGGCTATGTTAGAGTAGGCTACACTGGGCTATGTTAATGTTGGCTACTATTGGCCATGTAAGTGTTTGCTACTCTTGGCTAAGCTAGCGTTTAATACTCTTGGCAAAGTTAGCGTTGGCTACACTCTGCAATGTTAGCATTGGCTACCCTTGGCTAAGTTAGCGTTGGCTACACTTGTCTAAGTTAGTGTTGGCTACACTTGGCTAAGTTAGCGTTGGCTACCCTTGGCTAAGTTAGCGTTGGCTACACTTGCCTAAGTTAGCCCTTGCTACACTTGGCTAAGTTAGCGTTTGCTACACTTGGCAATGTTAGCATTGGCTACCCTTGGCTAAGTTAGCGTTGGCTACACTTGGCTAAGTTAGTGTTAGCTACACTTAGCTAAGTTAGTGTTGGCTACACTTGGCTATGTTAGAGTAGGCTACACTTGGCTAAGTTAATTTTTGTTACACTTGGCTATGTTAGAGTAGGCTACACTTGGCTATGTTAGTGTTGGCAACACTTGGCTATGTTAGAGTAGGCTACACTTGGCTAAGTTAAAGTTTGCTACACTTTGCTATGTTAGGGTAGGCTACACTTGGCCATGTAAGTGTTTGCTACTCTTGGCAAAGTTAGCATTGGCTACACTTGTTTAAGTTAGCGTTGCTACTCTTGGCTAAGTTAGCATTTGCTACTCTTGGCTACGCTAGCGTTTGATACTCTTGGCAAAGTTATCGTTGGCTACACTGGGCAATGTTAGCATTGGCTACCCTTGGCTAAGTTAGCGTTGGCTACACTTGGCTAAGTTAGTGTTGGCTACACTTTGCTAAGTTTGCGTTGCTACTCTTGGCTAAGTTAGCATTTGCAACTCTTGGCTAAGCTAGCGTTTGCTACTCTTGGCAAAATTAGCATTGGCTACCCTTCGCTAAGTTAGCATTGGCTAGACTTGGCTAAGTTAGTGTTGGCTACACTTGGCTAAGTTAGCGTAGGCTACACTTGGCTATGTTAGAGTAGGCTACCCTTGGCTGTTAGTGTTGGCTACTATTGGCCATGTAAGTGTTTGCTACTCTTGACTAAGTTAGCATTGGCTACACTTGGCTAAGCTAGCATTTGATACTCTTGGCAAAGTTAGCGTTGGCTACACTGGGCAATGTTAGCATTGGCTACTCTTGGCAAAGTTAGTGTTGGCTACACTTTGCTAAGTTGGCGTTGGCTAAACTTGGCTAAGTTAGTGTTGGCTACACTTGGCTAAGTTAGTGTTGGCTACACTTGGCAATGTTAGCATTGGCTACCCTTGGCTAAGTTAGCGTTGGCTACACTTGGCTAAGTTAGTGTTGCTACTCTTGGCAAAGTTAGCATTTGCTACTCTTGGCTAAGCTAGCGTTTGCTACTCTTGGCAAAGTAAGCGTTGGCTAAACTGGAAAATGTTAGCATTGGCTACCCTTGGCTAAGTTAGCGTTGGCTACACTTAACTAAGTTAGTGTTGGCTACACTTTGCTAAGTTAGCGTTGGCTACACTTGGCTATGTTAGAGTAGGATACACTTGGCTGTTAGTGTTGGCTACTATTGGCCATGTAAGTGTTTGCTACTCTTGACTAAGTTAGCATTGGCTACACTTGGCTAAGTTAGCATTGCAACTCTTGACAAAGTTAGCATTTGCTACTCTTGGTTAAGCTAGCGTTTGCTACTCTTGGCAAAGTTAGCGTTGGCTACACTGGGCAATGTTAGCATTGGCTACCCTTGGCTAAGGTAGCGTTGGCTACACTTGGCTAAGTTGGCGTTGGCTAAACTTGGCTAAGTTAGTGTTGGCTACACTTGGCTAAGTTAGTGTTGGCTACACTTGGCAATGTTAGCATTGGCTACCCTTGGCTAAGTTAGCGTTGGCTACACTTGGCTAAGTTAGTGTTGGCTACACTTTGCTAAGTTAGCGTTGGCTACACTTGGCTAAGTTAGTGTTAGCTACACTTAGCTAAGTTAGTGTTGGCTACACTTGGCTATGTTAGAGTAGGCTACACTTGGCTAAGTTAAACTTTGTTACACTTGGCTATGTTAGAGTAGGCTACACTTGGCTATGTTAGTGTTGGCAACACTTGGCTATGTTAGAGTAGGCTACACTTGGCTAAGTTAAAGTTTGTTACACTTGGCTATGTTAGAGTAGGCTACACTTGGCTATGTTAGTGTTGGCAACACTTGGCTATGTTAGAGTAGGCTACACTTGGCTAAGTTAAAGTTTGCTACACTTGGCTATGTTAGGGTAGGCTACACTTGGCCATGTAAGTGTTTGCTGCTCTTGGCAAAGTTAGCATTGGCTACACTTGTTTAAGTTAGCGTTGCTACTCTTGGCTAAGTTAGCATTTGCTACTCTTGGCTACGCTAGCGTTTGATACTCTTGGCAATGTTATCGTTGGCTACACTGGGCAATGTTAGCATTGGCTACCCTTGGCTAAGTTAGCGTTGGCTACACTTGGCTAAGTTAGTGTTGGCTACACTTTGCTAAGTTAGCGTTGCTACTCTTGGCTAAGTTAGCATTTGCAACTCTTGGCTAAGCTAGCGTTTGCTACTCTTGGCAATGTTAGCATTGGCTACCCTTCGCTAAGTTAGCATTGGCTAGACTTGGCTAAGTTAGTGTTGGCTACACTTGGCTAAGTTAGTGTTAGCTACACTTGGCTAAGTTAGTGTTTGCTACACTTGGCAATGTTAGCATTGGCTACCCTTGGCTAAGTTAGCGTTGGCTACACTTGGCTAAGTTAGTGTTGGCTACACTTGGCTAAGTTAGCGTTGGCTACACTTGGCAATGTTACATTGGCTACCCTTGGCTAAGTTAGCGTTGGCTACACTTGGCTATGTTAGAGTAGGCTACACTTGGCTATGTTAGTGTTGGCAACACTTGGCTATGTTAGAGTAGGCTACACTTGGCTAAGTTAAAGTTTGCTACACTTGGCTATGTTAGGGTAGGCTACACTTGGCCATGTAAGTGTTTGCTACTCTTGGCAAGTTAGCATTGGCTACACTTGTTTAAGTTAGCGTTGCTACTCTTGGCTAAGTTAGCATTTGCTACTCTTGGCTACGCTAGCGTTTGATACTCTTGGCAATGTTATCGTTGGCTACACTGGGCAATGTTAGCATTGGCTACCCTTGGCTAAGTTAGCGTTGGCTACACTTGGCTAAGTTAGTGTTGGCTACACTTTGCTAAGTTAGCGTTGCTACTCTTGGCTAAGTTAGCATTTGCAACTCTTGGCTAAGCTAGCGTTTGCTACTCTTGGCAATGTTAGCATTGGCTACCCTTCGCTAAGTTAGCATTGGCTAGACTTGGCTAAGTTAGTGTTGGCTAAACTTGGCTAAGTTAGTGTTAGCTACACTTGGCTAAGTTAGTGTTTGCTACACTTGGCAATGTTAGCATTGGCTACCCTTGGCTAAGTTAGCGTTGGCTACACTTGGCTAAGTTAGTGTTGGCTACACTTGGCTAAGTTAGCGTTGGCTGCACTTGGCAATGTTACATTGGCTACCCTTGGCTAAGTTAGCGTTGGCTACACTTGGCTATGTTAGAGTAGGCTACACTTGGCTATGTTAGTGTTGGCAACACTTGGCTATGTTAGAGTAGGCTACACTTGGCTAAGTTAAAGTTTGCTACACTTGGCTATGTTAGGGTAGGCTACACTTGGCCATGTAAGTGTTTGCTACTCTTGGCAAAGTTAGCATTGGCTACACTTGTTTAAGTTAGCGTTGCTACTCTTGGCTAAGTTAGCATTTGCTACTCTTGGCTACGCTAGCGTTTGATACTCTTGGCAATGTTATCGTTGGCTACACTGGGCAATGTTAGCATTGGCTACCCTTGGCTAAGTTAGCGTTGGCTACACTTGGCTAAGTTAGTGTTGGCTACACTTTGCTAAGTTAGCATTGCTACTCTTGGCTAAGTTAGCATTTGCAACTCTTGGCTAAGCTAGCGTTTGCTACTCTTGGCAATGTTAGCATTGGCTACCCTTCGCTAAGTTAGCATTGGCTAGACTTGGCTAAGTTAGTGTTGGCTAAACTTGGCTAAGTTAGTGTTGGCTACACTTGGCTAAGTTAGTGTTGGCTACACTTGGCAATGTTATCATTGGCTACCCTTGGCTAAGTTAGCGTTGGCTACACTGGGCAATGTTAGCATTGGCTACCCTTGGCTAAGTTAGTGTTGGCTACACTTGGCTAAGTTGGCGTTGGCTAAACTTGTCTAAGTTAGTGTTGGCTACACTTGGCTATGTTAGAGTAGGCTACACTTGGCTATGTTAGTGTTGTCTACACTTGGCAATGTTACATTGGCTACCCTTGGCTAAGTTAGCGTTGGCTACACTTGGCTATGTTAGAGTAGGCTACACTTGGCTATGTTAGTGTTGTCTACACTTGGCAACGTTACATTGGCTACCCTTGGCTAAGTTAGCGTTGGCTACACTTTGCTATGTTAGAGTAGGCTACACTTGGCTATGTTATTGTTGGCTTCTATTGGCCATGTAAGTGTTTGCTACTCTTGACTATGTTAGCGTTGGCTACACTTGGCTATGTTAGAGTAGGCTACACTTGGCTATGTTAGTGTTGTCTACACTTGGCAACGTTACATTGGCTACCCTTGGCTAAGTTAGCGTTGGCTACACATGGCTAAGTTAGTGTTGGCTACCCTTGGCTAAGTTAGCGTTGGCTACTCTTGTCTAAGCTAGCGTTTGATACTCTTGGCAAAGTTAGCATTGGCTATACTGGGCAATGTTAGCATTGGCTACCCTTGGCTAAGTTAGCGTTGGCTATACTTGGCTAAGTTAGTGTTGGCTACACTTGGCTAAGCTAGCGTTTGCTACTCTTGGCAAAGTTAGCGTTGGCTACACTTGGCAATGTTAGCATTGGCTACACTTGGCTAAGTTAGCGTTGGCTACACTTGGCTAAGTTAGTGTTGGCTACCCTTGGCTAAGTTAGCGTTGGCTACACTTGGCTAAGTTAGTGTTGGCTACACTTGGCTAAGCTAGCGTTTGCTACTCTTGGCAAATTAGCGTTTTGTCTACACTGGGCAATGTTAGCATTTGCTACCCTTGGCTAAGTTAGCGTTGGCTACACTTGGCTAAGTTAGTGTTGGCTACACTTGGCTAAGTTAGCGTTGGCTACACTAGGCTATGTTAGAGTAGGCTACACTTGGCTAAGTTAAAGTTTGCTACACTTGGCTATGTTAGAGTAGGCTACACTTGGCCATGTAAGTGTTTGCTACTCTTGACAAAGTTAGCATTGGCTACACTTGGCTAAGCTAGCGTTTGATACTCTTGGCAAAGTTAGCGTTGGCTACACTGGGCAATGTTAGCATTGGCTACCCTTGGCAAAGTTAGCGTTGGCTACACTTTGCTAAGTTGGCGTTGGCTAAACTTGGCTAAGTTAGTGTTGGCTACACTTGGCTAAGTTAGTGTTGGATACACTTGGCAATGTTAGCATTGGCTACCCTTGGCTAAGTTAGCATTGGCTACACTTGGCTATGTTAGAGTAGGCTACACTTGGCAATGTTAGTGTTGGCTACTATTGGCCATGTAAGTGTTTGCTACTCTTGGCTAAGTTAGCATTGGCTACCCTTGGCTAAGTTAGCGTTGGCTACACTTGGCTAAGTTAGTGTTGGCTACACTTGGCTAAGCTAGCGTTTGCTACTCTTGGCAAAGTTAGCGTTGGCTACACTTGGCAATGTTAGCATTGGCTACCCTTGGCTAAGTTAGCGTTGGCTACACTTGGCTAAGTTAGTGTTGGCTACCCGTGGCTAAGTTAGCGTTGGCTACACTTGGCTAAGGTAGTGTTGGCTACACTTGGCTAAGCTAGCGTTTGCTACCCTTGGCTAAGTTAGCGTTGGCTACACTTGGCTAAGTTAGTGTTGGCTACACTTGGCTAAGTTAGCATTGGCAACACTTGGCTATGTTAGAGTTGGCTACACTTGGCTAAGTTAAAGTTTGCTACACTTGGCAATGTTAGAGTAGGCTACACTTGGCCATGTAAGTGTTTGCTACTCTTGGCAAAGTTAGCATTGGCTACACTTGGCTAAGCTAGCGTTTGATACTCTTGGCAAAGTTAGCGTTGGCTACACTGGGCAATGTTAGCATTGGCTACCCTTGGCAAAGTTAGCGTTGGCTACACTTGGCTAAGTTAGTGTTGGCTACACTTGGCAATGTTAGCATTGGCTACCCTTGGCTAAGTTAGCATTGGCTACCCTTGGCTAAGTTAGCGTTGGCTACACTTGGCTATGTTAGAGTAGGCTACACTTGGCTATGTTAGTGTTGGCTACTATTGGTCATGTAAGTGTTTGCTACTCTTGACTAAGTTAGCATTGGCTACACTTGGCTAAGTTAGCGTTGCTACTCTTGGCTAAGTTAGCATTTGCTACTCTTTGCTAAGCTAGCGTTTGCTACTCTTGGCAAAGTTAGCGTTGGCTACACTGGGCAATGTTAGCATTGGCTACCCTTGGCTAAGTTACCGTTGGCTACACTTGGCTAAGTTAGTGTTGGCTACACTTGGCTAAGTTAGCGTTGGCTACACTTGGCTATGTTAGAGTAGGCTACACTTGGCTATGTTAGTGTTGGCTACTATTGGCCATGTAAGTGTTTGCTACTCTTGGCTAAGTTAGCATTGGATACACTTGGCTAAGTTAGCGTTGCTACTCTTGGCTAAGTTAGCATTTGCTACTCTTGGCTAAGCTAGCGTTGGCTACACTTGGCAATGTTAGCATTGGCTACCTTGGCAAAGTTAGCGTTGGCTACACTTGGCTAAGTTAGTGTTGCTACTCTTGGCTAAGTTAGCATTTGCTACTCTTGGCTAAGCTAGCGTTTGCTACTCTTGGCAAAGTAAGCGTTGACTAAACTGGCAATGTTAGCATTGGCTACCTTGGCTAAGTTAGCGTTGGCTACACTTGGCTAAGTTAGTGTTGGCTACACTTGGCTAAGTTAGCGTTGGCTACACTTGGCTATGTTAGAGTAGGATACACTTGGCTGTTAGTGTTGGCTACTATTGGCCATGTAAGTGTTTGCTACTCTTGACTAAGTTAGCATTGGCTACACTTGGCTAAGTTAGCATTTGCTACTCTTGGCTAAGCTAGCGTTTGCTACTCTTGGCAAAGTTAGCGTTGGCTACACTGGGCAATGTTAGCATTGGCTACCCTTGGCTAAGTTAGCGTTGGCTACACTTGGCTAAGTTAGCGTTGGCTACACTTGGCTAAGTTAGTGTTGGCTACACTTGGCTATGTTAGAGTAGGCTACACTTGGCTATGTTAGTGTTGTCTACACTTGGCAATGTTACATTGGCTACCCTTGGCTAAGTTAGCGTTGGCTACACTTGGCTATGTTAGAGTAGGCTACACTTGGCTATGTTAGTGTTGTCTACACTTGGCAACGTTAGCATTGGCTACCCTTGGCTAAGTTAGCGTTGGCTACACTTGGCTATGTTAGAGTTGGCTACACTTGGCTATGTTAGTCTTGGCTACTATTGGCCATGTAGTGTTTGCTACTCTTGACTAAGTTAGCGTTGGCTACACTTGGCTAAGTTAGAGTAGGCTACACTTGGCTATGTTAGTGTAGGCTACACTTGGCTATGTTAGTGTTGGCTACTATTGGCCATGTAAGTGTTTGCTACTCTTGACTAAGTTAGCGTTGGCTACACTTGGCTATGTTAGAGTAGGCTACACTTGGCTATGTTAGTGTTGTCTACACTTGGCAACGTTACATTGGCTACCCTTGGCAAGTTAGCGTTGGCTACACTTGGCTAAGTTAGTGTTGGCTACCCTTGGCTAAGTTAGCGTTGGCTACTCTTGGCTAAGCTAGCGTTTGATACTCTTGGCAAAGTTAGCGTTGGCTATACTGGGCAATGTTAGCATTGGCTACCCTTGGCTAAGTTAGCGTTGGCTACACTTGGCTAAGTTAGTGTTGGCTACACTTGGCTAAGCTTGCGTTTGCTACTCTTGGCAAAGTTAGCGTTGGCTACACTTGGCAATGTTAGCATTGGCTACCCTTGGCTAAGTTAGCGTTGGCTACACTTGGCTAAGTTAGTGTTGGCTACCCTTGGCTAAGTTAGCGTTGGCTACACTTGGCTAAGTTAGTGTTGGCTACACTTGGCTAAGCTAGCGTTTGCTACTCTTGGCAAGTTAGCGTTGGCTACACTTGGCAATGTTAGCATTGGCTACCCTTGGCTAAGTTAGCGTTGGCTACACTTGGCTAAGTTAGCGTTGGCTACACTTGGCTAAGTTAGTGTTGGCTACACTTGGCTAAGTTAGTGTTGGCTACACTTGGCAATGTTAGCATTGGCTACCCTTGGCTAAGTTAGCGTTGGCTACACTTGGCTATGTTAGAGTAGGCTACACTTGGCTATGTTAGTGTTGGCTACTATTGGCCATGTAAGTGTTTGCTACTCTTGACTAAGTTAGCATTGGCTACACTTGGCTAAGTTAGCGTTGGCTACACTTGGCTAAGTTAGTGTTGGCTACACTTGGCTAAGCTAGCGTTTGCTACTCTTGGCAAAGTTAGCGTTTGCTACACTTGGCAATGTTAGCATTGGCTACCCTTGGCTAAGTTAGCGTTGGCTACACTTGGCTAAGTTAGCGTTGGCTACACTTGGCTAAGTTAGCGTTTGCTACTCTTGGCTAAGTTAGCGTTGTCTACACTTGGCAATGTTAGCATTGGCTACCCTTGGCTAAGTTAGCGTTGGCTACACTTGGCTATGTTAGAGTAGGCTACACTTGGCTAAGTTAGAGTTTGCTACACTTGGCTATGTTAGAGTAGGCTACACTTGGCCATGTAAGTGTTTGCTACTCTTGACAAGTTAGCATTGGCTACACTTGGCTAAGCTAGCGTTTGATACTCTTGGCTAAGTTAGCGTTGGCTACACTGGCAATGTTAGCATTGGCTACCCTTGGCAAAGTTAGCGTTGGCTACACTTGGCTAAGTTGGCGTTGGCTACACTTGGCTAAGTTAGTGTTGGCTACACTTGGCTAAGTTAGTGTTGGCTACACTTGGCAATGTTAGCATTGGCTACCCTTGGCTAAGTTAGCGTTGGCTACACTTGGCTATGTTAGAGTTGGCTACACTTGGCAATGTTAGTGTTGGCTACTATTGGCCATGTAAGTGTTTGCTACTCTTGACTAAGTTAGCATTGGCTACACTTGGCTAAGTTAGCGTTGGCTACACTTGGCTAAGTTAGTGTTGGCTACACTTGGCTAAGCTAGCATTTGCTACTCTTGGCAAAGTTAGCGTTGGCTACACTTGGCAATGTTAGCATTGGCTACCCTTGGCTAAGTTAGCGTTGGCTACACTTGGCTAAGTTAGTGTTGGCTACCCTTGGCTAAGTTAGCGTTGGCTACACTTGGCTAAGTTAGTGTTGGCTACACTTGGCTAAGCTAGCGTTTGCTACCCTTGGCTAAGTTAGCGTTGGCTACACTTGGCTAAGTTAGTGTTGGCTACACTTGGCTAAGTTAGCGTTGGCTACACTTGGCTATGTTAGAGTTGGCTACACTTGGCTAAGTTAAGTTTGCTACACTTGGCAATGTTAGAGTAGGCTACACTTGGCCATGTAAGTGTTTGCTACTCTTGGCAAAGTTAGCATTGGCTACACTTGGCTAAGTTAGCGTTTGCTACTCTTGGCTAAGTTAGCGTTGGCTACACTGGGCAATGTTAGCATTGGCTACCCTTGGCAAAGTTAGCGTTGGCTACACTTGGCTAAGTTAGCGTTGGCTACACTTGGCTAAGTTAGTGTTGGCTACACTTGGCTAAGTTAGTGTTGGCTACACTTGGCAATGTTAGCATTGGCTACCCTTGGCTAAGTTAGCATTGGCTACCCTTGGCTAAGTTAGCGTTGGCTACACTTGGCTATGTTAGAGTTGGCTACACTTGGCTATGTTAGTGTTGGCTACTATTGGTCATGTAAGTGTTTGCTACTCTTGACTAAGTTAGCATTGGCTACACTTGGCTAAGTTAGCGTTGCTACTCTTGGCTAAGTTAGCATTTGCTACTCTTGGCTAAGCTAGCGTTTGCTACTCTTGGCAAAGTTAGCGTTGGCTACACTTGGCAATGTTAGCATTGGCTACCCTTGGCTAAGTTAGCGTTGGCTACACTTGGCTAAGTTAGTGTTGGCTACACTTGGCTAAGTTAGCGTTGGCTACACTTGGCTATGTTAGAGTAGGCTACACTTGGCTATGTTAGTGTTGGCTACTATTGGCCATGTAAGTGTTTGCTACTCTTGGCTAAGTTAGCATTGGATACACTTGGCTAAGTTAGCGTTGCTACTCTTGGCTAAGTTAGCATTTGCTACTCTTGGCTAAGCTAGCGTTGGCTACACTTGGCAATGTTAGCATTGGCTACCCTTGGCTAAGTTAGCGTTGGCTACACTTGGCTAAGTTAGTGTTGCTACTCTTGGCTAAGTTAGCATTTGCTACTCTTGGCTAAGTTAGCGTTTGCTACTCTTGGCAAGTAGCGTTGGCTAACTGGAAATGTTAGCATTGGCTACCTTGGCTAAGTTAGCGTTGGCTACACTTGGCTAAGTTAGTGTTGGCTACACTTGGCTAAGTTAGCGTTGGCTACACTTGGCTATGTTAGAGTAGGCTACACTTGGCTGTTAGTGTTGGCTACTATTGGCCATGTAAGTGTTTGCTACTCTTGACTAAGTTAGCATTGGCTACACTTGGCTAAGTTAGCGTTGCTACTCTTGGCTAAGTTAGCATTTGCTACTCTTGGCTAAGCTAGCGTTTGCTACTCTTGGCAAAGTTAGCGTTGGCTACACTTGGCAATGTTAGCATTGGCTACCCTTGGCTAAGTTAGCGTTGGCTACACTTGGCTAAGTTAGCGTTGGCTACACTTGGCTAAGTTAGTGTTGGCTACACTTGGCTATGTTAGAGTTGGCTACACTTGGCTATGTTAGCGTTGGCTACACTTGGCTATGTTAGAGTTGGCTACACTTGGCTATGTTATGTTGGCTTCTATTGGCCATGTAAGTGTTTGCTACTCTTGGCTAAGTTAGCGTTGGCTACACTTGGCTATGTTAGAGTTGGCTACACTTGGCTATGTTAGTGTTGTCTACACTTGGCAACGTTACATTGGCTACCCTTGGCTAAGTTAGCGTTGGCTACACTTGGCTAAGTTAGTGTTGGCTACCCTTGGCTAAGTTAGCGTTGGCTACTCTTGGCTAAGTTAGCGTTTGCTACACTTGGCAAAGTTAGCGTTGGCTACCCTTGGCTAAGTTAGCGTTGGCTACACTTGGCTAAGTTAGTGTTGGCTACACTTGGCTAAGTTAGCGTTTGCTACTCTTGGCTAAGTTAGCGTTGGCTACACTTGGCAATGTTAGCATTGGCTACCCTTGGCTAAGTTAGCGTTGGCTACACTTGGCTAAGTTAGCTTTGGCTACCCTTGGCTAAGTTAGCGTTGGCTACACTTGGCTAAGTTAGTGTTGGCTACACTTGGCTAAGCTAGCGTTTGCTACTCTTGGCTAAGTTAGCGTTGGCTACACTTGGCAATGTTAGCATTGGCTACCCTTGGCTAAGTTAGCGTTGGCTACACTTGGCTAAGTTAGTATTGGCTACACTTGGCTAAGTTAGCGTTGGCTACACTTGGCTAAGTTAGAGTTGGCTACACTTGGCTAAGTTAGAGTTGGCTACACTTGGCTATGTTAGAGTAGGCTACACTTGGCCATGTAAGTGTTTGCTACTCTTGACTAAGTTAGCATTGGCTACACTTGGCTAAGTTAGCGTTGCTACTCTTGGCTAAGTTAGCGTTGGCTACACTGGGCAATGTTAGCATTGGCTACCCTTGGCTAAGTTAGCGTTGGCTACACTTGGCTAAGTTAGTGTTGGCTACACTTGGCTAAGTTAGCGTTGGCTACACTTGGCTATGTTAGAGTTGGCTACACTTGGCTAAGTTAGTGTTGCTACACTTGGCTATGTTAGAGTAGGCTACACTTGGCCATGTAAGTGTTTGCTACTCTTGGCTAAGTTAGCATTGGCTACACTTGGCTAAGCTAGCGTTTGCTACTCTTGGCTAAGTTAGCGTTGGCTACACTTGGCAATGTTAGCATTGGCTACCCTTGGCAAAGTTAGCGTTGGCTACACTTGGCTAAGTTAGCGTTGGCTACACTTGGCTAAGTTAGTGTTAGCTACACATGGCTAAGTTAGTGTTGGCTACACTTGGCAATGTTAGCATTGGCTACCCTTGGCTAAGTTAGCGTTGGCTACACTTGGCTATGTTAGAGTAGGCTACACTTGGCTATGTTAGTGTTGGCTACTATTGGCCATGTAAGTGTTTGCTACTCTTGACTAAGTTAGCATTGGCTACACTTGGCTAAGTTAGCGTTGCTACTCTTGGCTAAGTTAGCATTTGCTACTCTTGGCTAAGCTAGCGTTTGCTACTCTTGGCAAAGTTAGCGTTGGCTACACTTGGCAATGTTAGCATTGGCTACCCTTGGCTAAGTTACCGTTGGCTACACTTGGCTAAGTTAGTGTTGGCTACACTTGGCTAAGTTAGCGTTGGCTACACTTGGCTATGTTAGAGTAGGCTACACTTGGCTATGTTAGTGTTGGCTACTATTGGCCATGTAAGTGTTTGCTACTCTTGACTAAGTTAGCATTGGATACACTTGGCTAAGTTAGCGTTGCTACTCTTGGCTAAGTTAGCATTTGCTACTCTTGGCTAAGCTAGCGTTGGCTACACTTGGCAATGTTAGCATTGGCTACCCTTGGCAAAGTTAGCGTTGGATACACTTGGCTAAGTTAGTGTTGCTACTGTAGTGTATTTTTATACCCTTATTATAATCTAAAACACTGTCTTTGGATCCTCTATACATTGCAGTAGGTGGCTACAGCATAATCTGCTGGTGGACCCCAAGGCCCACTAGGACATAGAGATGTGTTAAGCAGTTCCAGATGTGTAGGTGTTGGTGTGCCTTCAGGCCCTTGTAATGGTGCCTTTAGGCTGGTTTTCAACGGTATCCTACAGAATGTTGTGCAAGCCAAATACGACCCCCTTGGGGGTTTGAGCCATAAACTTGTGACGTGACGATGAAGACACCGAGGAAGACACCGTGACCAACCAGAGTGCTGGTTGTACCTCTCAGACCAATAGTATTAAGTTGATGTTTGTTACTTTGACCACTAGGAGTAGTGGATGTTCTATGATGCTATTGTCTATATAATGTTGGGTAAAGGAGCGCGTCGCCAGTTCTGCGAATTGGCACGGCAGGCTCCATCTCGTTGCAACTGATGCATTTGATGCTTTGTTCAATAAACACCTTGAACTTAGTATCCGGACCTCTGAGAAAGATTCTTATTCCACCGAGTAGAAATTATACTACATATTGGCGTCACGAACAGGATTTGGTTAAAACGATTGTTGACCAGCTGCTGTCGGTGAAGCGAGCGCACGCGGGCACCGGTACTGGCCAGGCCGGGGTTTGAGGTAAGCTCTAAACATCTTCCTCAGAGCGCTTAAGTGCGTCTGCTTTTATTGACTAAGATTAAGGCTATGGTTAACAGTTGACCAAATCGAAAAGGACCTCTTTGGGGTTTATTGGATGGAATAGAGTAATTCACATGTCCGCTAAAAATTAAGAGTGAATGTACCACTTTAAGAGTACAATAAAACATAAACTCTAATAAAAAATAAGTAAGTTACCACTTTAAGAGTATCATAAAACATAAACTCTAATAAAAAATAAGTAAGTTACCACTTTAAGAGTATCATAAAACATAAACTCTAATAAAAAATAAGTAAGTTACCACTTTAAGAGTATCATAAAACATAAACTCTAATAAAAAATAAGTAAGTTACCACTTTAAGAGTATCATAAAACATAAACTCTAATAAAAAATAAGTAAGTTACCACTTTAAGAGTATCATAAAACATAAATTCGAATAAAAATCAGTAAGTTACCACTTTAAGTATCATAAAAGTATCATCAAATCTAATCAAAATAAGTAAGTTACCGTTATAAGCGTACCATAAGCGTGCCTTGGAAGATACTAAAGAACACATGTTATATGTTGGTAAATTGGGGCCCTTTGTGGACCTTGTGGTTATTTCATGGTAGATGTGGTTCTTTGTGATACTGTAGGCCTTGGTAGCATGTTGGTAAATTGGGGCCCTTTGTGGACCTCGTGGTTATTTCATGGTAGATGTGGTTCTTTGTGATACTGTAGGCCTTGGTAGCACACGTGGTAAATTGTGGGCCTTTGTGGACCTCGTGGTTATTTCGTGGACCATGGGGTGGTTCTTTGTGATATTGCAGGCCTTGTTAGCATACGTAGCCCTTTGTGGACCTCGTGGTTATTTCGTGGACCATGGGGTGGTTCTTTGTGATATTGCAGGCCTTGTTAGCATACGTAGCCCTTTGTGGACCTCATGGTTATTTCATGGACCACGTGGTTCTTTGTGGTACTGATAGGCATTGGTGGCACACGTGGCGTAGAACAAACGCAAGAGGCAAGAGTTTGAGTCGCCATGATCCCAATGTAAATCCAACCCGATGACGAGGTTGTTAGTATGCAAATGAAGAGAGAAGCATGGTCTCTCCTTTGTTCTGTTCTTTGTATGGAACATATGGGTTGTTTCCACGTGATGCGAGTAAATAACCTACTCTACTAAACCAGAGGTAGAGCTCACCTTCTTGGTTTATCTTTCAGAAGTTTAATAACTTAAATCTAGTTTTCAGCGCGCTTTAGGCTGAATGTAGGCTATTAATCCTTTCTTTTTTCAAATGTGGCGCAGTTTTCTGGGCCACTTATAATCGTTTCCCTATAAACATTTCATGTTCTTGTATGACTGTAGGATTGATATGGCTAATTCATTTCGGCTGGGTCATTCATACAGATTTCAATAAGAAAATAACTGTTTATATTTTATATTAGTGAGATTCAAGGAAACAAGGCCAAAGCACCAATTCCTTGGACAGCCAGTAGGGATCTGAGGTCAGAACCATACTCAGTTAAACCCTCTCTCTCTCTCTCTCTCTCTCTCTCTCTCTCTCTCTCTCTCTCTCTCTCTCTCCTCTCTCTCTCTCTCTCTCTCTCTCTCTCTCTCTCTCTCTCTCTCTCTCTCTCTCTCTCTCTCTCTCTCTCTCTCTCTCTCTCTCACGTACACACACACAGGTTTGAACTTTTGAAAGGATAAGAAGCAGCTAAGCTGGTATAAAACAATATAGGGTTGCAATCCCTTGTTTGTTGATTAATTTGAGTTATTGATTGATTTTGTTTTATTTGATAATTCATTCATTGATTAATTTGAGTTGTTGATTATGGAAGTTGTTTTATTTGATTCATCCATTCATTCATTCATTTGATTTATTGATTGATGTTGTTTTATTTGATTAATCCATTCATTCATTCATTTGATTCATTGATTGTTTTTGTTTTATTTGATTCATTCATTAATTTGATTCGTTGATTTATTGATTTTGTTTTATTTGATTAATCCATTCATTCATTCATTTGATTCATTGATTGTTTTGTTTTATTTGATTCATTCATTCATTTGATTCATTGATTGTTTTGTTTTATTTGATTCATCCATTCATTCATTCATTCATTTGATTCGTTGATTGATTTTGTTTTATTTGAAACCATGGAAATGGCTTCAGACAAGCCGTCTACTCCAGTGGGCATGGTAGAGAAGAACAACCCATTAATAAAATAAATTGGCAAAGTGTCCAAAAAATGGAATAAGAGATGGGCTCACATCGATCAGCCCTGGCCAGAAGAAGGCACGTTTGATCCAGAGGTTATAAATCAAATGGAGGTGCTTATAAACACATATAAGTCCGAACAGACGACATGGAGAAAGGGTCATAACCGAACGAGCAAGCGAGTTTTAGAAACAGCAGTTTTAGAACTATTCAAGGCAGAAGGACAGAAGATGCAAAAAGATGCACAAAACAGAAGAGAGAAAGCCCTGGATAGGAACTATGAAGCGGAGAAATTTACGGACAAAATGAACACCCCATTTTCACACATGTCTCCAGTGGTGACTCCACCACCGTACGAGGGAAAAGACACGCTCACTAGTCTGTATCCACAAATGCCAATCCCAAACTCTGACCAACTTCAACCAGATCGTAAAAGTAAGAAACAGAGGTCATCATCCCCAAATCAGAGAACCGTCAACCTTGCAAAAACATCATCGAGGAAGACGAGGAAAAAACATGGAGAGAAGGAAAGGTCAAAAGGCCATGGACAGAGCTCTAGTGACGAAGACCAGTGCGCTGGAGGGTATGACCTACAGATCAGAAAGTTGCTGGCGAAAGCTGAAAGAGAAGGGAGAAAAGTCAGCTGCAAAGAGGAGACTGAAAGCAGTTCAAGCAGCAGTGAAGAAGACAGTGGAGAGGATATCGAAGGATCAGAAGCTGGAGGTTCTTCTACAGTCTCACCCAGGAAAGGAATGATAGACGAGATGGACGAAGAAGTTACCAGAATTAACAAAGAATTGAGATCTATCGGTGCATCAAAGGGAAAATTAGGAGCTGAAATAAGTTTGGCCAAAAGACAGCTGCGCTCCTTAGTGAAAAGGATGAAAGGCCTTTGCCGACAGGAGGAAGGGATTAAGGAAAAACTCTTTAACATCCAAGAAGAACAGCGAGGGGAACGAAAGAAGTCAAAGCGCAGAATACCGAAAAACTGCCCAGTGTTGGTTAGAGGGCAGAATTTGGAATACAAACCATGGGCAAATACGGACATGTCTCAAATAATGGAAAAATTGCCCGTAATCCAGGAAGGAGGTCACCCATGGACTTCAAAAATGGATGAGGCCCTTATAGGGACACAGCTTGGCATGGGAGACATCAAAAAACTTTTGGCAACTCTGATGGGTGTGTCTACGATGGAAGAAATTCTGATGTCAGCTGGGCTCCAAAGATTTGTCGACACAGCAGTATACGACCCAGAGCTCTTTGCAGCGAACAGAGGACGCGTGTGGAAAGCTTTGAGAGACGCATATCCTACCAATGTTCATCCAGACAGTATTGACATTGAACCAATGAGAGAAGCTGAGAACCCTAGAGCCTATGTGAACCGCGCACATCAACGGTGGAGAGATATCACAGGGAAAGATGCGGACATAAACTTCCTGGAGCAATCTATTATGAGAGAAAAGATCCAGCAGGGATTGCCCTTGTCAGTCAAAAGCAAACTGGCAGAAGTAGTGGGACTGAGAAGCATGGACAAGAATGTCTACATGGACCACATAACACATCAGGTGGAACTGTATCGCAAAAAGGAACATACTCTGAAGGAACAAGATCAGGAGACAATCAGGAAAGTAAACCAAATGCAATTAATGAAAGAGGCTGCAGTTCTGCAGAATCCACCTCAACCGCAACAAATACAGCCACCCCCAAGACAGGCTGCTCCTCTGCCCCCTTACCTACAGCCCAACTCTGGACAACAACAAGATGGGGGGCAAGGAGGAATAGGAAACATTGGACAACAAGGGTACAATCCAGAGCTACATCCAAATATGAAATGTTTTCTATGTGGACAGGCTGGGCACCATTTTTGCAACTGCCCCTACAAAGACAGGATAGATGGAGAAAGAAATAAAAGAGGGTACAGAAAGCGGCCAACCCAAGAACCGCAGTGGCAGCAACAGCCAACCCAAGAACTGTGGTGGCATAACAGCAGCCCAAGAACCGCAGTGGCAGCAAAAGCCACCCCAGGGACCGGTAAACCCATATAGGGGCCCGGAAGGGTTATAGGGGTGCCCAGAGAATCCGAAAGGGGGGTGTCAGCTGGTGGTGTATAGGCCGGAAAAGGAACCTACCTCCCTATGTCTGGAGAACATATAAGGACAGTCGGATTTGAGGGAATAAAACAGCTGATACCCACCACAAAACCGGTGGAACTCCGATACAAGAATCAAAGAGCTATTTTACCTATTCTTGTGTCAAAAACACCCTATGACTTCTTGGAAGAGATACACTATGTAAATTGAACAGTACAGTGAAATGCACACCTGACGGCTGTCAGGTAGAAGTACCTTCTGAATATCATCAGTTATCCATGATGGTAGAAGAAGACGCTGCTATGGTATATTGGCTAGGGGACCTTAGCCAAGACCTCTTGGAACCAGCAAAGCTGTGGGAGAAGTTCATTTCTGCAAACATCCCCGGTGCTAAACCACCTCAATATCCATCACACTGTACGCTTCAGTACTCGAAGGATGCCACCAAATCTGACCCAGACGATTGGCTAAAACACCAACCTGAACAAACTCAACTCAGTTCCGGCTGCATAATTTTGGGACCACAAGGAGCGGCTGTGAAGATAAACAGAGATGATTATCTGAACCAAGAGCATAAAATTGAAGGTGCTACACTGGCTTGCCAGGGAGCAGCCATGTAGCAAGGGGGAAGTGAGAAGGAAGATCACAAATGAATATGGATTTTGGGCTCCATATTTGTTGGAAAGAATTGACCATGTCATAGGAAGATGCATGGTTTGTTTGAGAAACATATCTGTTTATGTCACCCAGAAACAGACACAGGAGGAGAAGGAGGACTTGAAGGAGCGAAAAGACGCCATTCAACCAGGCGACAAAGTGTTTGTCAAGATCTACCGGAGAAAGTGGCATGACGCCCGACGAGAGGGACCATTCGAAGTCATCCGCACCACAAGAACTGCAATTCAGATCAAGGGATCTCCGACTTGGTACCACCTACATCACTGCATTAAGGCACCAACAGACCGAGATGAGGAGGAGGTACCACAAGGAGAAGAAAAGGAGGCACCACCTCAAAACAGAGGTACTGCTCCCGACTCAGATGATGACATTGAGAATATAGATGATCGCATATCTCCTTTTCCAAGTGATGCCGAGTGCCAGTTCTCAGAAGATGCACAGCACGGAGGGTTCAATGCACTTGATTTACGGGATGTTCCAGAACAACCAGAGCCAAACCCAAGAGGCCGTGAGGCCTCCCCCACTGACTCCAGAGAACCAAAGAAATGCCCTGATCCAGTCCAGCCAAAACGCTCAAGGCCAGTCAGAACCTCGGTCAAACCTATTCGACTCAAAGACTACGACATTGGAGATGTCAACACGGCATAAGTCTCTGAGGAGAAATCGACGAGCAAGACAAGGAAATGAAGTCACAGGAATGAAAGGGAGCTCAGTCATACTCCCATGTAACATTGGACTCTATAAAGCAGACGCTGTATGGACGAAACAAAACAGGAAACTCAGCGAATTACACTCAAATTCCACACATGAAAACAGAATGAAACAATTTTGGAATTGTTCACTCCTCATCAAAGATGTCAAACAGGAAGATGAAGGACAATATGAATGCAGAGATCCGATTTTTCCTTTGTTTAACTATAAGAATACAACCCTAACAGTACAAGAGAACAGTGAAAATCTAACACAACCATTAGCAACTTCAATGAAAACAGAAACTCTCATGACTCTAAGTCCACGCAGTACTTTGAAACCAGCTCCCTCAAACTCAAGTACAATCTTTGTCTCTACCACCATCAACACACTGAGACCGGATTATCTGAACACAGAAGCCTCCACTGCGAGTATAGCCTTGACTATCGTAACCAGAATCCCACAAGATCCAGAAGGACTCCAATAGAAGCAACACAACCAGGCTTTGGAGTTGGTCTAATTGTGTGATCTGATATCAGTTGTGCTATTCCTATCATACGAGGAATGATAACAAGGGGTATTGGTAGAGCGATGAATATACAGGCAGTTCAGATGGCTATCATGCGAGCAGAGATGAAGGCCGATGTGTGTGTTCAATTCTGAAGATCGGTACACAGTACTTGAACATCAGAGTGTGTGAAGAGGTTGTAGATGTTTGAAGGGATGCGCCTAGGACAAGGACAATTATTCAAAATACTGTGAAAGACAATAAATGATGGACAGACCTAAGTTGGGAAATACTCATCCATTCATATTTCAACTGAATTTTATTTTTATTTTGTTGTATTTGTTTTGTATTATGTTTCTGGATGCTTGGTCAGACTGCAGACTGACTGAGTTTTCCTTTGGAACCCTGGTGACCACAAGATGAAGCTGATCTTGTGTTTCATTGGTGGATGTATTTGTGTTGTATTGAACATTGTTACAGTTCATTTATTTCCTTTATGTGTATTATTCTGTTAATTTTTTATTTTTTATTTTTTTTCTAGTTTTATCAATGCCGCCAGTTGGCAATGTTGTTCTGCAGATTGACACTGGGGTTAGTCACTCTGCAAGGAGGGAGATGAAGGTTTTCATTGATAAACATTTTCATTGATAAACATTTTCATTGATAAACATCTCTAAATACATAATATGTTGTAGAGAACTACACAGCGATGGGTTACTTTCAAGTATATTCAAGCTTTACATTTATGTCATACAATAATCAAATACAATGTCTTTTTTGTCTATTATTCAGAGTCAACAGGACTAGTGGAAAGGGCTAATGGAACAATTACATTGGATTTAAATAATATGAAGAGGCTTAACTAACATGTTTGTCCCTTATAGGATACTTGGACACAGTGAGGAACCAAAGCAGCTAGAAGATGCTAGCTACATGTATAAAATGACTCACATCTGTCTATGAGTGTCTGTTTGAACAGGAGCAGGCAGCCGATCCAACCTCAGACAAACCATCACCCCAGGTTGAGGACTGGGTATACGTCCGTATCCTAAAACCAACATGGGTCCAGTCAAACGTTAAGCGATCATACCAGATCCAAGTCACATCATCTGTCATCCTGATAGATGTGGACCTTGGATACGTCTCAGCGGTTGCAGTCCAACACAACCTACATATGGATTCCATTGAATAACATCACACCATGCAGATAACAGGGGTTTTTCTTCTACAGCAACATTAAGAAGATTTGCTAGGACCATAACATACCTGATTTAGGGAATCATGGGCCCCCTAGGACCACTAATCATACAATATCTTTTATCAGGATGATAATGTGAAAGTTGAGATATCTTAGAATTGGTATTGCAGGTATGATGGGTCAACTCATCCCATTGATTTTGGTTAACTAAGATTACATTTTTCAATATGTTTTTGATATAATGCAATCATACTATACATATATATATATATATACAAGTGTGGTTTAATGGTTATGAAGCCTATTCGTATCAGATTAACAGATTTTGTATTTGTTTTGATTGTGTTTAATGTTTTGTGCTTAATTCCCCCCAAGGAATGGTAAATCATAAATGAAGACCTTAAGGAATGTAATCTTGCATAAGAAAACATGGACATTGTTGTTTTTTTCTGAAAAGCAGAGTTTTCATTCTGTGCTACATATATACATATTTACCAGAGAGTATATTTACTGAGATACCAGAGAGTAATAATACTACATTATGCAATATTCACAGAAAGGGGTTTAATCAGAGTTGCAATGCTTGAACTAACGCATGCATGAACCTTGTGAACAATTAACTTTACAGGAAGTCCTGAAGGAGAACAGTGACTGTGGTTTTTCTTTGATGTTACAACACTGTATGCAGTACAATCGCATATGGTTTTTCAAATTGTCAGTTGAATTGTGCTATGATTCTTTATGCGAACAATATGTTAATTGCACTGTTAATTGTGAAACAGGATGATGATGCAATTGAAGGTATATGATGTTTTTGTTATTTGTGTAAACATTTTTGTATTGGGACTTCTTTATAGAGTCCCAAAGGGGGGAATATGTAGTGTATTTTTATACCCTTATTATAATCTAAAACACTGTCTTTGGATCCTCTATACATTGCAGTAGGTGGCTACAGCATAATCTGCTGGTGGACCCCAAGGCCCACTAGGACATAGAGATGTGTTAAGCAGTTCCAGATGTGTAGGTGTTGGTGTGCCTTCAGGCCCTTGTAATGGTGCCTTTAGGCTGGTTTTCAACGGTATCCTACAGAGTGTAACATGAGCTCTAACGTAGAGAGTAGTGCCCTGAAATGTTGTGCAAGCCAAATACGACCCCCTTGGGGTTTTGAGCCATAAACTTGTGACGTGACGATGAAGACACCGAGGAAGACACCGTGACCAACCAGAGTGCTGGTTGTACCTCTCAGACCAATAGTATTAAGTTGATGTTTGTTACTTAGGCTACACTTGGCTAAGTTAGTGTTGGCTACACTTGGCTAAGTTAGCGTTGGCAACACTTGGCTATGTTAGAGTAGGCTACACTTGGCTAAGTTAAAGTTTGCTATACTTGGCTATGTTAGAGTAGGCTACACTTGGCCATGTAAGTGTTTGCTACTCTTGCCAAAGTTAGCATTGGCTACACTTGGCTAAGTTAGCGTTGCTACTCTTGGCTAAGTTAGCATTTGCTACTCTTGGCTACGCTAGCGTTTGATACTTTTGGCAAAGTTATCGTTGGCTACACTGGGCAATGTTAGCATTGGCTACCCTTGGCTAAGTTAGCGTTGGCTACACTTGGCTAAGTTAGCGTTGGCTACACTTGGCTAAGGTAGTGTTGGCTACACTTGGCTGAGCTAGCATTTGCTACTCTTGGCAAAGTTAGCGTTGTCTACACTGGGCAATGTTAGCATTGGCTACCCTTGGCTAAGTTAGCGTTGGCTACACTTGGCTAAGTTAGTGTTGGCTACACTTGGCTAAGTTAGCGTTGGCAACACTTGGCTATGTTAGAGTAGGCTACACTTGGCTAGGTTAAAGTTTGCTACACTTGGCTATGTTAGAGTAGGCTACACTTGGCCATGTAAGTGTTTGCTACTCTTGGCAAAGTTAGCATTGGCTACACTTGGCTAAGCTAGCGTTTGATACTCTTGGCAAAGTTAGCGTTGGCTACACTTTGCTAAGTTGGCGTTGGCTAAACATGGCTAAGTTAGTGTTGGCTACACTTGGCTAAGTTAGTGTTGGCTACACTTGGCAATGTTAGCATTGGCTACCCTTGGCTAAGTTAGCGTTGGCTACACTTGGCTATGTTAGAGTAGGCTACACTTGGCTATGTTAGTGTTGGCTACTATTGGCCATGTACGTGTTTGCTACTCTTGACTAAGTTAGCATTGGCTACACTTGGCTAAGTTAGCGTTGCTATTCTTGGCTAAGTTAGCATTTGCTACTCTTTGCTAAGCTAGCGTTTGCTACTCTTGGCAAAGTTAGCGTTGGCTACACTGGGCAATGTTAGCATTGGCTACCCTTGGCTAAGTAACCGTTGGCTACACTTGGCTAAGTTAGTGTTGGCTACACTTGGCTAAGTTAGCGTTGGCTACACTTGGCTATGTTAGAGTAGGCTACACTTGGCTATGTTAGTGTTGGCTACTATTGGCCATGTAAGTGTTTGCTGCTCTTGACTAAGTTAGCATTGGATACACATGGCTAAGTTAGCGTTGCTACTCTTGGCTAAGTTAGCATTTGCTACTCTTGGCTAAGCTAGCGTTTGCTACACTTGGCAATGTTAGCATTGGCTACCCTTGGCAAAGTTAGCGTTGGTTACACTTGGCTAAGTTAGTGTTGCTACTCTTGGCAAAGTTAGCATTTGCTACTCTTGGCTAAGCTAGCGTTTGCTACTCTTGGCAAAGTAAGCGTTGGCTAAACTGGAAATGTTAGCATTGGCTACCCTTGGCTAAGTTAGCGTTGGCTACATTTGGCTAAATTAGTGTTGGCTACACTTTGCTATGTTAGCGTTGGCTACACTTGGCTATGTTAGAGTAGGATACACTTGGCTAAGTTAGTGTTGGCTACACTTGGCTAAGTTAGCGTTGGCAACACTTGGCTATGTTAGAGTAGGCTACACTTGGCTAAGTTAAAGTTTGCTATACTTGGCTATGTTAGAGTAGGCTACACTTGGCCATGTAAGTGTTTGCTACTCTTGACTAAGTTAGCATTGGCTACACTTGGCTAAGTTAGCGTTGCAACTCTTGGCTAAGTTAGCATTTGCTACTCTTGGTTAAGCTAGCATTTGCTACTCTTGGCAAGGTTAGCATTGGCTACACTGGGCAATGTTAGCATTGGCTACCCTTGGCTAAGTTAGCGTTGGCTACACTTGGCTAAGTTGGCGTTGGCTAAACTTGGCTAAGTGAGTGTTGGCTACACTTGGCTAAGTTAGTGTTGGCTACACTTGGCAATGTTAGCATTGGCTACCCTTGGCTAAGTTAGCGTTGGCTACACTTGGCTAAGATAGTGTTGGCTACACTTGGCTAAGTTAGCGTTGGCTACACTTGGGTATGTTAGAGTAGGCTACACTTAGCTATGTTAGTGTTGTCTACACTTGGCAATGTTACATTGGCTACCCTTGGCTAAGTTAGCGTTGGCTACACTTGGCTATGTTAGAGTAGGCTACACTTGGCTATGTTAGTGTTGTCTACACTTGGCAGCGTTACATTGGCTACCCTTGGCTAAGTTAGCGTTGGCTACACTTGGCTATGTTAGAGTAGGCTACACTTGGCTAGGTTATTGTTGGCTTCTATTGGCCATGTAAGTGTTTGCTACTCTTGACTAAGTTAGCGTTGGCTACACTTGGCTATGTTAGAGTAGGCTACACTTGGCTATGTTAGTGTTGTCTACACTTGGCAACGTTACATTGGCTACCCTTGGCTAAGTTAGCGTTGGCTACACTTGGCTAAGTTAGTGTTGGCTACCCTTGGCTAAGTTAGCGTTGGCTACTCTTGGCTAAGCTAGCGTTTGATACTCTTGGCAAAGTTAGCGTTGGCTATACTGGGCAATGTTAGCATTGGCTACCCTTGGCTAAGTTAGCGTTGGCTACACTTGGCTAAGTTAGTGTTGGCTACACTTGGCTAAGCTAGCGTTTGCTACTCTTGGCAAAGTTAGCGTTGGCTACACTTGGCAATGTTAGCATTGGCTACCCTTGGCTAATTTAGCGTTGGCTACACTTGGCTAAGTTAGTGTTGGCTAGCCTTGGCTAAGTTAGCGTTGGCTACACTTGGCTAAGGTAGTGTTGGCTACACTTGGCTAAGCTAGCGTTTGCTACTCTTGGCAAAGTTAGCGTTGGCAACACTTGGCTATGTTAGAGTAGGCTACACTTGGCTAAGTTAAAGTTTGCTACACTTGGCTATGTTAGAGTAGGCTACACTTGGCCATGTAAGTGTTTGCTACTCTTGACAAAGTTAGCATTGGCTACACTTGGCTAAGTTAGCGTTTGCTACTCTTGGCTACGCTAGCGTTTGATACTCTTGGCAAAGTTATCGTTGGCTACACTGGGCAATGTTAGCATTGGCTACCCTTGGCTAAGATAGCGTTGGCTACACTTGGCTAAGTTAGTGTTGGCTACACTTGGCTAAGTTAGCGTTGCTACTCTTGGCTAAGTTATCATTTGCTACTCTTGGCTAAGCTAGCGTTTGCTACTCTTGGCAATGTTAGCATTGGCTACCCTTGGCTAAGTTAGTGTTGGCTACACTTGGCTAAAGTAGCGTAGGCTACACTTGGCAATGTTAGAGTAGGCTACCCTTGGCTGTTAGTGTTGGCTACTATTGGCCATGTAAGTGTTTGCTACTCTTGACTAAGTTAGCATTGGCTACACTTGGCTAAGCTAGCGTTTGATACTCTTGGCAAAGTTAGCGTTGGCTACACTGGGCAATGTTAGCATTGGCTACCCTTGGCAAAGTTAGCGTTGGCTACACTTGGCTAAGTTAGTCTTGGCTACACTTGGCAATGTTAGCATTGGCTACCCTTGGCTAAGTTAGCGTTGCTACTCTTGGCTAAGTTAGCATTTGCTACTCTTTGCTAAGCTAGCGTTTGCTACTCTTGGCAAAGTTAGCGTTGGCTACACTGGGCAATGTTAGCATTGGCTAGCCTTGGCTAAGTTACCGTTGGCTACACTTGGCTAAGTTATTGTTGGCTACACTTGGCTAAGTTAGCGTTGGCTACACTTGGCAATGTTAGAGTAGGCTACACTTGGCAATGTTAGCATTGGCTACCCTTGGCTAAGTTAGCGTTGGCTACACTTGGCTAAGTTAGTGTTGCTACTCTTGGCTAAGTTAGCATTTGCTACTCTTGGCTAAGCTAGCGTTTGCTACTCTTGGCAAAGTTAGCGTTGGCTACACTGGCAATGTTAGCATTGGCTACCCTTGGCTAAGTTAGAGTTGGCTACACTTGGCTAAGTTAGTGTTGGCTACACTTGGCTAAGTTAGCGTTGGCTACACTTGGCTATGTTAGAGTAGGCTACACTTGGCATGTTAGTATTGGCTACTATTGGCCATGTAAGTGTTTGCTACCCTTGGCTAAGTTAGCGTTGGCTACTCTTGGCTAAGCTAGCGTTTGATACTCTTGGCAAAGTTAGCGTTGGCTACACTGGGCAATGTTAGCATTGGCTACCCTTGGCTATATTAGCGTTGGCTACACTTGGCTAAGTTAGTGTTGGCTACACTTGGCTAAGCTAGCGTTTGCTACTCTTGGCAAAGTTAGCGTTGGCTACACTTGGCAATGTTAGCATTGGCTACCCTTGGCTAAGTTAGCGTTGGCTACACTTGGCTAAGTTAGCGTTGGCTACACTTGGCTAAGTTAGCGTTGGCTACACTTGGCTAAGTTAGTCGTTGGCTACACTTGGCAATGTTAGCATTGGCTACCCTTGGCTAAGTTAGCGTTGCTATTCTTGGCTAAGTTAGCATTTGCTACTCTTGGCTAAGCTAGCGTTTGCTACTCTTGGCAAAGTTAGCGTTGGCTACACTGGGCAATGTTAGCATTGGCTACCCTTGGCTAAGTTAGCGTTGGCTACACTTGGCTAAGTTAGTGTTGGCTACACTTGGCTAAGTTAGCGTTGGCTACACTTGGCAATGTTAGAGTAGGCTACACTTGGCTATGTTAGTGTTGGCTACTATTGGCCATGTAAGTGTTTGCTACTCTTGACTAAGTTAGCATTGGATACACTTGGCTAAGTTAGCGTTGCTACTCTTGGCTAAGTTAGCATTTGCTACTCTTGGCTAAGCTAGCGTTGGCTACACTTGGCAATGTTAGCATTGGCTACCCTTGGCAAAGTTAGCGTTGGCTACACTTGGCTAAGTTAATGTTGCTACTCTTGGCAAAGTTAGCATTTGCTACTCTTGGCTAAGCTAGCGTTTGCTACTCTTGGCAAAGTAAGCGTTGGCTAAACTGGAAAATGTTAGCATTGGCTACCCTTGGCTAAGTTAGAGTTGGCTACACTTGGCTAAGTTAGTGTTGGCTACACTTGGCTAAGTTAGCGTTGGCTACACTTGGGTATGTTAGAGTAGGATACACTTGGCTGTTAGTATTGGCTACTATTGGCCATGTAAGTGTTTGCTACTCTTGACTAAGTTAGCATTGGCTACACTTGGCTAAGTTAGCGTTGCAACTCTTGGCTAAGTTAGCATTTGCTACTTTTGGTTAAGCTAGCGTTTGCTACTCTTGGCAAAGTTAGCGTTGGCTATACTGGGCAATGTTAGCATTGGCTACCCTTGGCTAAGTTAGCGTTGGCTACATTTGGCTAAGTTGGCGTTGGCTAAACTTGGCTAAGTTAGTGTTGGCTACACTTGGCTAAGTTAGTGTTGGCTACACTTGGCAATGTTAGCATTGGCTACCCTTGGCTAAGTTAGCGTTGGCTACACTTGGCTAAGTTAGTGTTGGCTACACTTGGCTAAGTTAGCGTTGGCTACACTTGGGTATGTTAGAGTAGGCTACACTTGGCTATGTTAGTGTTGTCTACACTTGGCAATGTTACATTGGCTACCCTTGGCTAAGTTAGCGTTGGCTACACTTGGCTATGTTAGAGTAGGCTACACTTAGCTATGTTAGTGTTGTCTACACTTGGCAACGTTACATTGGCTACCCTTGGCTAAGTTAGCGTTGGCTACACTTGGCTATGTTAGAGTAGGCTACACTTGGCTATGTTATTGTTGGCTTCTATTGGCCATGTAAGTGTTTGCTACTCTTGACTAAGTTAGCATTGGCTACCCTTGGCTAAGTTAGCGCTGGCTACACTTGGCTAAGTTAGTGTTGGCTACACTTGGCTAAGTTAGCGTTGGCAACATTTGGCTATGTTAGAGTAGGCTACACTTGGCTAAGTTAAGTTTGCTACACTTGGCTATGTTAGAGTAGGCTACACTTGGCCATGTAAGTGTTTGCTACTCTTGACAAAGTTAGCATTGGCTACACTTGGCTAAGTTAGCGTTTGCTACTCTTGGCTACGCTAGCGTTTGATACTCTTGGCAAAGTTATCGTTGGCTACCCTTGGCTAAGTTAGCATTGGCTAGACTTGGCTAAGTTAGTGTTGGCTACACTTGGCTAAGTTAGCGTAGGCTACACTTGGCTATGTTAGAGTAGGCTACCCTTGGCTGTTAGTGTTGGCTACTATTGGCCATGTAAGTGTTTGCTACTCTTGACTAAGTTAGCATTGGCTACACTTGGCTAAGCTAGCGTTTGATACTCTTGGCAAAGTTAGCGTTGGCTACACTGGGCAATGTTAGCATTGGCTACCCTTGGCAAAGTTAGCGTTGGCTACACTTTGCTAAGTTGGCGTTGGCTAAACTTCGCTAAGTTAGTGTTGGCTACACTTGGCTAAGTTAGTGTTGGCTACACTTGGCAATGTTAGCATTGGCTACCCTTGGCTAAGTTAGCGTTGCTATTCTTGGCTAAGTTAGCATTTGCTACTCTTTGCTAAGCTAGCGTTTGCTCTTCTTGGCAAAGTTAGCGTTGGCTACACTGGGCAATGTTAGCATTGGCTACTCTTGGCTAAGTAACCGTTGGCTACACTTGGCTAAGTTAGTGTTGGCTACACTTGGCTAAGTTAGCGTTGGCTACACTTGGCTATGTTAGAGTAGGCTACACTTGGCTATGTTAGTGTTGGCTACTATTGGCCATGTAAGTGTTTGCTACTCTTGACTATGTTAGCATTGGATACACTTGGCAAAGTTAGCGTTGCTACTCTTGGCTAAGCTAGCGTTGGCTACACTTGGCAATGTTAGCATTGGCTACCCTTGGCAAAGTTAGCGTTGGCTACACTTGGCTAAGTTAGTGTCGCTACTCTTGGCAAAGTTAGCATTTGCTACTCTTGGCTAAGCTAGCGTTTGCTACTCTTGGCAAAGTAAGCGTTGGCTAAACTGGAAAATGTTAGCATTGGCTACCCTTGGCTAAGTTAGCGTTGGCTACACTTGGCTAAGTTAGTGTTGGCTACACTTGGCTAAGTTAGCGTTGGCTACACATGGCAATGTTACATTGGCTACCCTTGGCTAAGTTAGCGTTGGCTACACTTGGCTATGTTAGAGTAGGCTACACTTGGCTATGTTAGTGTTGTCTACACTTGGCAACGTTACATTGGCTACCCTTGGCTAAGTTAGCGTTGGCTACACTTGGCTATGTTAGAGTAGGCTACACTTGGCTATGTTAGTGTTGTCTACACTTGGCAACGTTACATTGGCTACCCTTGGCTAAGTTAGCGTTGGCTACACTTCGCTAAGTTAGTGTTGGCTACCTTGGCTAAGTTAGCGTTGGCTACTCTTGGCTAAGCTAGCGTTTGATACTCTTGGCAAAGTTAGCGTTGGCTATACTGGGCAATGTTAGCATTGGCTACCCTTGGCTAAGTTAGCGTTGGCTACACTTGGCTAAGTTAGTGTTGGCTACACTTGGCTAAGCTAGCGTTTGCTACTCTTGGCAAAGTTAGCGTTGGCTACACATGGCAATGTTAGCATTGGCTACCTTGGCTAAGTTAGCGTTGGCTACACTTGGCTAAGTTAGTGTTGGCTACCCTTGGCTAAGTTAGCGTTGGCTACACTTGGCTAAGTTAGTGTTGGCTACACTTGGCTAAGCTAGCGTTTGCTACTCTTGGCAAAGTTAGCGTTGTCTACACTGGGCAATGTTAGCATTGGCTACCCTTGGCTAAGTTAGCGTTGGCTACACTTGGCTAAGTTAGTGTTGGCTACACTTGGCTAAGTTAGCGTTGGCTACACTTGGCTATGTTAGAGTAGGCTACATTTGGCTAAGTTAAGTTTGCTACACTTGGCTATGTTAGAGTAGGCTACACTTGGCCATGTAAGTGTTTGCTACTCTTGGCAACGTTAGCATTGGCTACACTTGGCTAAGTTAGCGTTTGCTACTCTTGGCTACGCTAGCGTTTGATACTCTTGGCAAAGTTATCGTTGGCTACACTGGGCAATGTTAGCATTGGCTACACTTGGCTAAGTTAGCGTTGGCTACACTTGGCTAAGTTAGCATTTGCAACTCTTGGCTAAGCTAGCGTTTGCTACTCTTGGCAATGTTAGCATTGGCTACCCTTGGCTAAGTTAGCATTGGCTACACTTGGCTAAGTTAGTGTTGGCTACACTTGGCTAAGTTAGCGTTGGCTACGCTTGGCTATGTTAGAGTAGGCTACACTTGGCTGTTAGTGTTGGCTACTATTGGCCATGTAAGTGTTTGCTACTCTTGACTAAGTTAGCATTGGCTACACTTGGCTAAGCTAGCGTTTGATACTCTTGGCAAAGTTAGCGTTGGCTACACTGGGCAATGTTAGCATTGGCTACCCTTGGCAAAGTTAGCGTTGGCTACACTTGGCTAAGTTGGCGTTGGCTAAACTTCGCTAAGTTAGTGTTGGCTACACTTGGCTAAGTTAGTGTTGGCTACACTTGGCAATGTTAGCATTGGCTACCCTTGGCTAAGTTAGCGTTGCTACTCTTGGCTAAGTTAGCATTTGCTACTCTTGGCTAAGCTAGCGTTTGCTACTCTTGGCAAAGTTAGCGTTGGCTACACTGGGCAATGTTAGCATTGGCTACTCTTGGCTAAGTAAGCGTTGGCTACACTTGGCTAAGTTAGTGTTGGCTACACTTGGCTAAGTTAGCGTTGGCTACACTTGGCTATGTTAGAGTAGGCTACACTTGGCTATGTTAGTGTTGGCTACTATTGGCCATGTAAGTGTTTGCTACTCTTGACTAAGTTAGCATTGGCTACACTTGGCTAAGTTAGCGTTGCTACTCTTGGCTAAGCTAGCGTTGGCTACACTTGGCAATGTTAGCATTGGCTACCCTTGGCAAAGTTAGCGTTGGCTACACTTGGCTAAGTTAGTGTCGCTACTCTTGGCAAAGTTAGCATTTGCTACTCTTGGCTAAGCTAGCGTTTGCTACTCTTGGCTAAGCTAGCGTTGGCTACACTTGGCAATGTTAGCATTGGCTACCCTTGGCTAAGTTAGCATTGGCTACACTTGGCTAAGTTAGTGTCGCTACTCTTGGCAAAGTTAGCATTTGCTACTCTTGGCTAAGCTAGCGTTTGCTACTCATGGCAAAGTTAGCGTTGGCTAAACTGGAAATGTTAGCATTGGCTACCCTTGGCTAAGTTAGCGTTGGCTACACTTGGCTAAGTTAGTGTTGGCTACACTTGGCTAAGTTAGCGTTGGCTACACATGGCAATGTTACATTGGCTACCCTTGGCTAAGTTAGCGTTGGCTACACTTGGCTATGTTAGAGTAGGCTACACTTGGCTATGTTAGTGTTGTCTACACTTGGCAACGTTACATTGGCTACCCTTGGCTAAGTTAGCGTTGGCTACACTTGGCTATGTTAGAGTAGGCTACACTTGGCTATGTTAGTGTTGTCTACACTTGGCAACGTTACATTGGCTACCCTTGGCTAAGTTAGCGTTGGCTACACTTGGCTAAGTTAGTGTTGGCTACCCTTGGCTAAGTTAGCGTTGGCTACTCTTGGCTAAGCTAGCGTTTGATACTCTTGGCAAAGTTAGCGTTGGCTATACTGGGCAATGTTAGCATTGGCTACCCTTGGCTAAGTTAGCGTTGGCTACACTTGGCTAAGTTAGTGTTGGCTACACTTGGCTAAGCTAGCGTTTGCTACTCTTGGCAAAGTTAGCGTTGGCTACACATGGCAATGTTAGCATTGGCTACCCTTGGCTAAGTTAGCGTTGGCTACACTTGGCTAAGTTAGTGTTGGCTACCCTTGGCTAAGTTAGCGTTGGCTACACTTGGCTAAGTTAGTGTTGGCTACACTTGGCTAAGCTAGCGTTTGCTACTCTTGGCAAAGTTAGCGTTGTCTACACTGGGCAATGTTAGCATTGGCTACCCTTGGCTAAGTTAGCGTTGGCTACACTTGGCTAAGTTAGTGTTGGCTACACTTGGCTAAGTTAGCGTTGGCAACATTTGGCTATGTTAGAGTAGGCTACACTTGGCTAAGTTAAAGTTTGCTACACTTGGCTATGTTAGAGTAGGCTACACTTGGCCATGCAAGTGTTTGCTACTCTTGACAAAGTTAGCATTGGCTACACTTGGCTAAGTTAGCGTTTGCTACTCTTGGCTACGCTAGCGTTTGATACTCTTGGCAAAGTTATCGTTGGCTACACTGGGCAATGTTAGCATTGGCTACCCTTGGCTAAGTTAGCGTTGGCTACACTTGGCTAAGTTAGTGTTGGCTACACTTGGCTAAGTTAGCGTTGCTACTCTTGGCTAAGTTAGCATTTGCAACTCTTGGCTAAGCTAGCGTTTGCTACTCTTGGAAATGTTAGCATTGGCTACCCTTGGCTAAGTTAGCATTGGCTAGACTTGGCTAAGTTAGTGTTGGCTACACTTGGCTAAGTTAGCGTAGGCTACGCTTGGCTATGTTAGAGTAGGCTACCCTTGGCTGTTAGTGTTGGCTACTATTGGCCATGTAAGTGTTTGCTACTCTTGACTAAGTTAGCATTGGCTACACTTGGCTAAGCTAGCGTTTGATACTCTTGGCAAAGTTAGCGTTAGCTACACTGGGCAATGTTAGCATTGGCTACCCTTGGCAAAGTTAGCGTTGGCTACACTTTGCTAAGTTGGCGTTGGCTACACTTCGCTAAGTTAGTGTTGGCTACACTTGGCTAAGTTAGCGTTGCTACTCTTGGCTAAGTTAGCATTTGCTACTCTTTGCTAAGCTAGCGTTTGCTCTTCTTGGCAAAGTTAGCGTTGGCTACACTGGGCAATGTTAGCATTGGCTACTCTTGGCTAAGTAACCGTTGGCTACACTTGGCAAGTTAGTGTTGGCTACACTTGGCTAAGTTAGCGTTGGCTACACTTGGCTATGTTAGAGTAGGCTACACTTGGCTATGTTAGTGTTGGCTACTATTGGCAATGTAAGTGTTTGCTACTCTTGACTAAGTTAGCATTGGATACACTTGGCAAAGTTAGCGTTGCTACTCTTGGCTAAGCTAGCGTTGGCTACACTTGGCAATGTTAGCATTGGCTACCCTTGGCAAAGTTAGCGTTGGCTACACTTGGCTAAGTTAGTGTCGCTACTCTTGGCAAAGTTAGCATTTGCTACTCTTGGCTAAGCTAGCGTTTGCTACTCTTGGCAAAGTAAGCGTTGGCTAAACTGGAAAATGTTAGCATTGGCTACCCTTGGCTATGTTAGCGTTGGCTACACTTGGCTAAGTTAGTGTTGGCTACACTTGGCTAAGTTAGCGTTGGCTACACATGGCAATGTTACATTGGCTACCCTTGGCTAAGTTAGCGTTGGCTACACTTGGCTATGTTAGAGTAGGCTACACTTGGCTATGTTAGTGTTGTCTACACTTGGCAACGTTACATTGGCTACCCTTGGCTAAGTTAGCGTTGGCTACACTTGGCTATGTTAGAGTAGGCTACACTTGGCTAAGTTAGTGTTGCTACTCTTGGCAAAGTTAGCATTTGCTACTCTTGGCTAAGCTAGCGTTTGCTACTCTTGGCAAAGTAAGCGTTGGCTAAACTGGAAAATGTTAGCATTGGCTACCCTTGGCTAAGTTAGCGTTGGCTACACTTGGCTAAGTTAGTGTTGGCTACACTTTGCTAAGTTAGCGTTGGCTACACTTGGCTATGTTAGAGTAGGATACACTTGGCTGTTAGTGTTGGCTACTATTGGCCATGTAAGTGTTTGCTACTCTTGACTAAGTTAGCATTGGCTACACTTGGCTAAGTTAGCGTTGCAACTCTTGGCTAAGTTAGCATTTGCTACTCTTGATTAAGCTAGCGTTTGCTACTCTTGGCAAAGTTAGCGTTGTCTACACTGGGCAATGTTAGCATTGGCTAACCTTGGCTAAGTTAGCGTTGGCTACACTTGGCTAAGTTGGCGTTGGCTAAACTTGGCTAAGTTGGTGTTGGCTACACTTGGCTAAGTTAGCGTTGGCTACACATGGCAATGTTACATTGGCTACCCTTGGCTAAGTTAGCGTTGGCTACACTTGGCTATGTTAGAGTAGGCTACACTTGGCTATGTTAGTGTTGTCTACACTTGGCAACGTTACATTGGCTACCCTTGGCTAAGTTAGCGTTGGCTACACTTGGCTATGTTAGAGTAGGCTACACTTGGCTAAGTTAGTGTTGCTACTCTTGGCAAAGTTAGCATTTGCTACTCTTGGCTAAGCTAGCGTTTGCTACTCTTGGCAAAGTAAGCGTTGGCTAAACTGGAAAATGTTAGCATTGGCTACCCTTGGCTAAGTTAGCGTTGGCTACACTTGGCTAAGTTAGTGTTGGCTACACTTTGCTAAGTTAGCGTTGGCTACACTTGGCTATGTTAGAGTAGGATACACTTGGCTGTTAGTGTTGGCTACTATTGGCCATGTAAGTGTTTGCTACTCTTGACTAAGTTAGCATTGGCTACACTTGGCTAAGTTAGCGTTGCAACTCTTGGCTAAGTTAGCATTTGCTACTCTTGATTAAGCTAGCGTTTGCTACTCTTGGCAAAGTTAGCGTTGTCTACACTGGGCAATGTTAGCATTGGCTAACCTTGGCTAAGTTAGCGTTGGCTACACTTGGCTAAGTTGGCGTTGGCTAAACTTGGCTAAGTTGGTGTTGGCTACACTTGGCTAAGTTAGTGTTGGCTACACTTGGCAATGTTAGCATTGGCTACCCTTGGCTAAGTTAGCGTTGGCTACACTTGGCTAAGTTAGCGTTGGCTACACTTGGCTAAGTTAGTGTTGGCTACACTTGGCTAAGTTAGCGTTGGCTACACTTGGCGAAGTTAAAGTTTGCTACACTTGGCTATGTTAGAGTAGGCTACACTTGGCCATGTAAGTGTTTACTACTCTTGACAAAGTTAGCATTGGCTACACTTGGCTAAGTTAGCGTTGCTACTCTTGGCTAAGTTAGCATTTGCTACTCTTGGCTACGCTAGCGTTTGATACTCTTGGCAAAGTTATCGTTGGCTACACTGGGCAATGTTACCATTGGCTACCCTTGGCTAAGTTAGCGTTGGCTACACTTGGCTAAGTTAGTGTTGGCTACACTTGGCTAAGTTGGCGTTGGCTAAACTTGGCTAAGTTAGTGTTGGCTACCCTTGGCTAAGTTAGTGTTGGCTACACTTGGCAATGTTAGCATTGGCTACCCTTGGCTAAGTTAGCGTTGGCTACACTTGGCTAAGTTAGTGTTGGCTACACTTGGCTAAGTTAGCGTTGGCTACACTTGGCTATGTTACAGTAGGCTGCACTTGGCTATGTTAGTGTTGTCTACACTTGGCAACGTTACATTGGCTACCCTTGGCTAAGTTAGCGTTGGCTACACTTGGCTAAGTTACCGTTGGCTACACTTGGCTATGTTAGAGTAGGCTACACTTGGCTATGTTAGTGTTGGCTACTATTGGCCATGTAAGTGTTTGCTACTCTTGACTAAGTTAGCATTGGCTACACTTGGCTAAGTTAGCGTTGCTACTCTTGGCTAAGTTAGCATTTGCTACTCTTGGCTATGCTAGCGTTTGCTACTCTTGGCAAAGTTAGCGTTGGCTACACTGGGCAATGTTAGCATTGGCTACCCTTGGCTAAGTTACCGTTGGCTACACTTGGCTAAGTTAGTGTTGGCTACACTTGGCTAAGTTAGCGTTGGCTACACTTGGCTATGTTAGAGTAGGCTACACTTGGCTATGTTAGTGTTGTCTACTATTGGCCATGTAAGTGTTGCTACTCTTGACTAAGTTAGCATTGCTACACTTGGCTATGTAGAGTAGGCTACACTTGCTATGTAGTGTGCTACTATGGCCATGTAGTGTTGCTACTCTTGACTAAGTTAGCATTGGCTACACTTGGCTAAGTTAGCGTTGCTACTCTTGGCTAAGTTAGCATTTGCTACTCTTGGCTAAGCTAGCGTTTGCTACTCCTTGCAAAGTTAGCGTTGGCTACCCTTGGCTAAATTAGCGTTGGCTACACTTGGCTAAGTTGGCGTTGGCTAAACTTGGCTAAGTTAGTGTTGGCTACACTTGGCTAAGTTAGTGTTGGCTACACTTGGCAATGTTAGCATTGGCTACCCTTGGCTAAGTTAGCGTTGGCTACACTTGGCTAAGTTAGTGTTGGCTACACTTGGCTAAGTTAGCGTTGGCTACACTTGGGTATGTTAGAGTAGGCTACACTTGGCAATGTTAGTGTTGTCTACACTTGGCAATGTTACATTGGCTACCCTTGGCTAAGTTAGCGTTGGCAAAACACTTGGCTATGTTAGAGTAGGCTACACTTGGCTATGTTAGTGTTGTCTACACTTGGCAACGTTACATTGGCAACCCTTGGCTAAGTTAGCGTTGGCTACATTTGGCTATGTTAGAGTAGGCTACACTTGGCTATGTTATTGTTGGCTACTATTGGCCATGTAAGTGTTTGCTACTCTTGACTAAGTTAGCGTTGGCTACACTTGGCTATGTTAGAGTAGGCTACACTTGGCCAAGTTAGTATTGTCTACACTTGGCAACGTTACATTGGCTACCCTTAGCTAAGTTAGCGTTGGCTACACTTGGCTATGTTAGAGTAGACTACACTTTGCTATGTTAGTGTTGGCTACTATTGGCCATGTAAGTGTTTGCTACTCTTGACTAAGTTAGCATTGGCTACACTTGGCTAAGTTAGCGTTGCTACTCTTGGCTAAGTCAGCATTGGCTACTCTTGGCTAAGCTAGCGTTTGCTACTCCTTGCAATGTTAGCGTTGGCTAAACTGGAAAATGTTAGCATTGGCTACCCTTGGCTAAGTTAGCGTTGGCTACACTTGGCTAAGTTAATGTTGGCTACACTTGGCTAAGTTAGCGTTGGCTACACTGGGCTATGTTAGAGTAGGCTACACTTGGCTGTTAGTGTTGGCTACTATTGGCCATGTAAGTGTTTGCTACTCTTGACTAAGTTAGCATTGGCTACACTTGGCTAAGTTAGCGTTGCTACTCTTGGTTAAGCTAGCGTTTGCTACTCTTGGCAAAGTTAGCGTTGGCTACACTGGGCAATGTTAGCATTGGCTACCCTTGGCTAAATTAGCGTTGGCTACACTTGGCTATGTTAGAGTAGGCTACACTTGGGTATGTTAATGTTGGCTACTATTGTCCATATAAGTGTTTGCTACTCTTGACTAAGTTAGCGTTGGCTACACTTGGCTATGTTAGAGTAGGCTACACTTGGCTATGTTAGTGTTGTCTACACTTGGCAACGTTAAATTGGCTACCCTTGGCTAAGTTAGCGTTGGCTACACTTGGCTAAGTTAGTGTTGGCTACCCTTGGCTAAGTTAGCGTTGGCTACTCTTGGCTAAGCTAGCGTTTGATACTCTTGGCAAAGTTAGCGTTGGCTATACTGGGCAATGTTAGCATTGGCTACCCTTGGCTAAGTTAGCGTTGGTTACACTTGGCTAAGTTAGTGTTGGCTACACTTGGCTAAGCTAGCGTTTGCTACTCTTGGCAATGTTAGCGTTGGCTACACACGGCAATGTTAGCATTGGCTACCCTTGGCTATGTTAGCGTTGGCTACACTTGGCTAAGTTAGTGTTGGCTACCCTTGGCTAAGTTAGCGTTGGCTACACTTGGCTAAGTTAGTGTTGGCTACCCTTGGCTAAGTTAGCGTTGGCTACACTTGGCTAAGTTAGTGTTGGCTACACTTGGCTAAGTTAGCGTTGGCTACACTTGGCTATGTTAGAGTAGGCTACACTTGGCTATGTTAGTGTTGTCTACACTTGGCAACGTTACATTGGCAACCCTTGGCTAAGTTAGCATTGGCTACACTTGGCTATTATAGAGTAAGCTACACTTGGCTATGTTAGTGTTGGCTACTATTGGCCATGTAAGTGTTTGCTACTCTTGCCTAAGTTAGCATTGGCTACATTTAGCTAAGTTAGCGTTGCTATTCTTGGCTAAGATAGCATTTGCTACTCTTGGCTAAGCTAGCGTTTGCTACTCTTGGCAAAGTTAGCTTTGGCTACACTGCGCAATGTTAGCATTGGCTACCCTTGGCTAAGTAACCGTTGGCTACACTTGGCTAAGTTAGTGTTGGCTACACTTGGCTTTGTTAGCGTTGGCTACACTGGCTGTTGAGTGGCTACACTTGGCTATGTTAGTGTTGTCTACTATTGGCCATGTAAGTGTTTGCTACTCTTGGCAAAGTTAGCGTTGGCTACACTTGGCAATGTTAGCATTGGCTACACTTGGCTAAGTTAGCGTTGGCTACACTTGGCTAAGTTAGTGTTGGCTACCCTTGGCTAAGTTAGCGTTGGCTACACTTGGCTAAGTTAGTGTTGGCTACACTTGGCTATGTTAGAGTAGGCTACACTTGGCTAAGTTAAAGTTTGCTACACTTGGCTATGTTAGAGTAGGCTACACTTGGCTATGTTAGTGTTGGCTACACTTGGCTATGTTAGAGTAGGCTACACTTGGCTAAGTTAAAGTTTGCTACACTTGGCTATGTTAGAGTAGACTACACTTGGCCTTGTAATTGTTTACTACTCTTGGCTAAGTTAGCATTGGCGACACTTGGCTAAGTTAGCGTTGCTACTCTTGGCTAAGTTAGCATTTGCTACTCTTGGCTACGCTAGTGTTTGATACTCTTGGCAAAGTTATCGTTGGCTACACTGGGCATTGTTAGCATTGGCTACCCTTGGCTAAGTTAGCGTTGGCTACACTTGGCTAAGTTAGTGTTGGCTACACTTGGCTAAGTTGGCGTTGGCTAAACTTGGCTAAGTTAGTGTTGGCTACCCTTGGCTAAGTTAGTGTTGGCTACACTTGGCAATGTTAGCATTGGCTACCCTTGGCTATGTTAGCATTGGCTACACTTGGCTAAGTTAGTGTTGGCTACACTTGGCTAAGTTAGCGTTGGCTACACTTGGCTATGTTAGAGTAGGCTACTGCTGTAGTGGCTACTTGCAGTATGCTACCTTGCTAAGTTGTTGGCTACACTTGGCTAAGTTAGCGTTGGCTACACTTGGCTATGTTAGAGTAGGCTACACTTGGCTGTTAGTGTTGGCTACTATTGGCCATGTAAGTGTTTGCTACTCTTGACTAAGTTAGCATTGGCTACACTTGGCTAAGTTAGCGTTGCTACTCTTGGCTAAGTTAGCATTTGCTACTCTTGGCTAAGCTAGCGTTTGCTACTCTTGGCAAAGTTAGCGTTGGCTACACTGGGCAATGTTAGCATTGGCTACCCTTGGCTAAGTTAGCGTTGGCTACACTTGGCTAAGTTAGTGTTGGCTACACTTGGCTAATGTTAGCGTTGGCTACACTTGGCTATGTTAGCAGTTGGCTACACTTGGCTAGTTAGTGTTGGCTACACTTGGCTAAGTTAGCGTTGGCTACCCTTGGCTAAGTTAGCGTTGGCTACACTTGGCTAAGTTAGCGTTGGCTACACTTGGCTAAGTTAGAGTTGGCTACACTTGGCTATGTTAGTGTTGGCTACTATTGGCCATGTAAGTGTTTGCTACTCTTGGCTAAGTTAGCGTTGGCTACACTTGGCTAAGTTAGCGTTGCTACTCTTGGCTAAGTTAGCATTTGCTACTCTTGGCTAAGCTAGTGTTTGCTACTCTTGGCAAAGTAAGCGTTGGCTAAACTGGACAATGTTAGCATTGGCTACCCTTGGCTAAGTTAGCGTTGGCTACACTTGGCTAAGTTAGTGTTGGCTACACTTGGCTAAGTTAGCGTTGGCTACACATGGCAATGTTACATTGGCTACCCTTGGCTAAGTTAGCGTTGGCTACACTTGGCTATGTTAGTGTTGGCTACACTTGGCTATGTTAGCGTTGGCTACACTTGGCTATGTTAGAGTAGGCTACACTTTGCTATGTTAGTGTTGGCTACTATTGGCCATGTAAGTGTTTGCTACTCTTGACTAAGTTAGCATTGGCTACACTTGGCTAAGTTAGCGTTGCTACTCTTGGCTAAGTTAGCATTGGCTAATCTGGCTAAGCTAGCGTTGGCTACCCTTGCTAAGTTAGCGTTGGCTACACTTGGCTAATTTAGCGTTGGCTACACTTGGCTAAGTTAGCGTTGGCTACACTTGGCTATGTTAGAGTTGGCTACACTTGGCTAGTTAGTGTTGGCTACACTTGGCCATGTTAGCGTTTGCTACCCTTGGCTAAGTTAGCGTTGGCTACACATGGCTAAGTTAGCGTTGGCTACACTTGGCTAAGTTAGCGTTTGCTACTCTTGGTTATGCTAGTGTTGGCTACTACTTGGCCATGTAAGTGTTTGCTACACTTGGCTAAGTTAGCATTGGATACACTTGGCTAAGTTAGCGTTGGCTACTCTTGGCTATGCTAGCGTTGGCTACACTTGGCTATGTTAGCGTTGGCTACACTTGGCAAAGTTAGCGTTGGCTACACTTGGCTAAGTTAGCGTTGGCTACTCTTGGCTATGTTAGAGTTGGCTACTCTTGGCTATGTTATTGTTGGCTACTATTGGCCATGTAAGTGTTTGCTACTCTTGACTAAGTTAGCGTTGGCTACACTTGGCTATGTTAGTGTTGGCTACACTTGGCTAAGTTAGTGTTGTCTACACTTGGCAACGTTACATTGGCTACCCTTGGCTAAGTTAGCGTTGGCTACACTTGGCTATGTTAGTGTTGACTACACTTTGCTATGTTAGTGTTGGCTACTACTTGGCCATGTAGAGTAGTTGCTACTCTTGACTATGTTAGCATTGGCTACACTTGGCTAAGTTAGCGTTTGCTACTCTTGGCTAAGTCAGCATTGGCTACTCTTGGCTAAGCTAGCGTTTGCTACTCTTGGCAATGTTAGCGTTGGCTAAACTGGAAAATGTTAGCATTGGCTACCCTTGGCTAAGTTAGCGTTGGCTACACTTGGCTAAGTTAATGTTGGCTACACTTGGCTAAGTTAGCGTTGGCTACACTTGGCTATGTTAGAGTAGGCTACACTTGGCTGTTAGTGTTGGCTACTATTGGCCATGTAAGTGTTTGCTACTCTTGACTAAGTTAGCATTGGCTACACTTGGCTAAGTTAGCGTTGCTACTCTTGGTTAAGCTAGCGTTTGCTACTCTTGGCAAAGTTAGCGTTGGCTACACTGGGCAATGTTAGCATTGGCTACCCTTGGCTAAATTAGCGTTGGCTACACTTGGCTATGTTAGAGTAGGCTACACTTGGCTATGTTAATGTTGGCTACTATTGTCCATATAAGTGTTTGCTACTCTTGACTAAGTTAGCGTTGGCTACACTTGGCTATGTTAGAGTTGGCTACACTTGGCTATGTTAGTGTTGTCTACACTTGGCAACGTTAAATTGGCTACCCTTGGCTAAGTTAGCGTTGGCTACACTTGGCTAAGTTAGTCGTTGGCTACCCTTGGCTAAGTTAGCGTTGGCTACTCTTGGCTAAGCTAGCGTTTGCTACTCTTGGCAAAGTTAGCGTTGGCTATACTGGCAATGTTAGCATTGGCTACCCTTGGCTAAGTTAGCGTTGGCTACACTTGGCTAAGTTAGTGTTGGCTACACTTGGCTAAGTTAGCGTTTGCTACTCTTGGCAATGTTAGCGTTGGCTACACACGGCAATGTTAGCATTGGCTACCCTTGGCTAAGTTAGCGTTGGCTACACTTGGCTAAGTTAGTGTTGGCTACCCTTGGCTAAGTTAGCGTTGGCTACACTTGGCTAAGTTAGTGTTGGCTACCCTTGGCTAAGTTAGCGTTGGCTACACTTGGCTAAGTTAGTGTTGGCTACACTTGGCTAAGTTAGCGTTGGCTACACTTGGCTATGTTAGAGTAGGCTACACTTGGCTATGTTAGTGTTGTCTACACTTGGCAACGTTACATTGGCAACCCTTGGCTAAGTTAGCGTTGGCTACACTTGGCTATTATAGAGTAGCTACACTTGGCTATGTTAGTGTTGGCTACTATTGGCCATGTAAGTGTTTGCTACTCTTGCCTAAGTTAGCATTGGCTACACTTTAGCTAAGTTAGCGTTGCTACTCTTGGCTAAGATAGCATTTGCTACTCTTGGCTAAGCTAGCGTTTGCTACTCTTGGCAAAGTTAGCGTTGGCTACACTGCGCAATGTTAGCATTGGCTACCCTTGGCTAAGTTACCGTTGGCTACACTTGGCTAAGTTAGTGTTGGCTACACTTGGCTATGTTAGCGTTGGCTACACTTGGCTATGTTAGAGTAGGCTACACTTGGCTATGTTAGTGTTGTCTACTATTGGCCATGTAAGTGTTTGCTACTCTTGGCAAAGTTAGCGTTGGCTACACTTGGCAATGTTAGCATTGGCTACACTTGGCTAAGTTAGCGTTGGCTACACTTGGCTAAGTTAGTGTTGGCTACCCTTGGCTAAGTTAGCGTTGGCTACACTTGGCTAAGTTAGTGTTGGCTACACTTGGCTATGTTAGAGTAGGCTACACTTGGCTAAGTTAAGTTTGCTACACTTGGCTATGTTAGAGTAGGCTACACTTGGCTATGTTAGTGTTGGCTACACTTGGCTATGTTAGAGTAGGCTACACTTGGCTAAGTTAAGTTTGCTACACTTGGCTATGTTAGAGTAGACTCACTTGGCCTTGTAATTGTTTACTACTCTTGGCTAAGTTAGCATTGGCGACACTTGGCTAAGTTAGCGTTGCTACTCTTGGCTAAGTTAGCATTTGCTACTCTTGGCTACGCTAGCGTTTGATACTCTTGGCAAAGTTATCGTTGGCTACACTGGGCATTGTTAGCATTGGCTACCCTTGGCTAAGTTAGCGTTGGCTACACTTGGCTAAGTTAGTGTTGGCTACACTTGGCTAAGTTGGCGTTGGCTAAACTTGGCTAAGTTAGTGTTGGCTACCCTTGGCTAAGTTAGTGTTGGCTACACTTGGCAATGTTAGCATTGGCTACCCTTGGCTATGTTAGCGTTGGCTACACTTGGCTAAGTTAGTGTTGGCTACACTTGGCTAAGTTAGCGTTGGCTACACTTGGCTATGTTAGAGTAGGCTACACTTGGCTATGTTAGTGTTGGCTACACTTGGCTAAGTTAGCGTTGGCTACACTTGGCTATGTTAGAGTAGGCTACACTTGGCTATGTTAGTGTTGTCTACACTTGGCAACGTTACATTGGCAACCCTTGGCTAAGTTAGCATTGGCTACACTTGGCTATTATAGAGTAAGCTACACTTGGCTATGTTAGTGTTGGCTACTATTGGCCATGTAAGTGTTTGCTACTCTTGCCTAAGTTAGCATTGGCTACATTTAGCTAAGTTAGCGTTGCTATTCTTGGCTAAGATAGCATTTGCTACTCTTGGCTAAGCTAGCGTTTGCTACTCTTGGCAAAGTTAGCTTTGGCTACACTGCGCAATGTTAGCATTGGCTACCCTTGGCTAAGTAACCGTTGGCTACACTTGGCTAAGTTAGTGTTGGCTACACTTGGCTTTGTTAGCGTTGGCTACACTTGGCTATGTTAGAGTAGGCTACACTTGGCTATGTTAGTGTTGTCTACTATTGGCCATGTAAGTGTTTGCTACTCTTGGCAAAGTTAGCGTTGGCTACACTTGGCAATGTTAGCATTGGCTACACTTGGCTAAGTTAGCGTTGGCTACACTTGGCTAAGTTAGTGTTGGCTACCCTTGGCTAAGTTAGCGTTGGCTACACTTGGCTAAGTTAGTGTTGGCTACACTTGGCTATGTTAGAGTAGGCTACACTTGGCTAAGTTAAAGTTTGCTACACTTGGCTATGTTAGAGTAGGCTACACTTGGCTATGTTAGTGTTGGCTACACTTGGCTATGTTAGAGTAGGCTACACTTGGCTAAGTTAAAGTTTGCTACACTTGGCTATGTTAGAGTAGACTACACTTGGCCTTGTAATTGTTTACTACTCTTGGCTAAGTTAGCATTGGCGACACTTGGCTAAGTTAGCGTTGCTACTCTTGGCTAAGTTAGCATTTGCTACTCTTGGCTACGCTAGCGTTTGATACTCTTGGCAAAGTTATCGTTGGCTACACTGGGCATTGTTAGCATTGGCTACCCTTGGCTAAGTTAGCGTTGGCTACACTTGGCTAAGTTAGTGTTGGCTACACTTGGCTAAGTTGGCGTTGGCTAAACTTGGCTAAGTTAGTGTTGGCTACCCTTGGCTAAGTTAGTGTTGGCTACACTTGGCAATGTTAGCATTGGCTACCCTTGGCTATGTTAGCATTGGCTACACTTGGCTAAGTTAGTGTTGGCTACACTTGGCTAAGTTAGCGTTGGCTACACTTGGCTATGTTAGAGTAGGCTACACTTTGCTATGTTAATGTTGGCTACACTTGGCTAAGTTAGCGTTGGCTACACTGGGCTATGTTAGAGTAGGCTACACTTGGCTGTTAGTGTTGGCTACTATTGGCCATGTAAGTGTTTGCTACTCTTGACTAAGTTAGCATTGGCTACACTTGGCTAAGTTAGCGTTGCAACTCTTGGCTAAGTTAGCATTTGCTACTCTTGGTTAAGCTAGCGTTTGCTACTCATGGCAAAGTTAGCGTTGGCTACACTGGGCAATGTTAGCATTGGCTACCCTTGGCTAAGTTAGTGTTGGCTACACTTGGCTAAGCTAGCGTTTGCTACTCTTGGCAATGTTAGCGTTGGCTACACTCGGCAATGTTAGCATTGGCTACCCTTGGCTAGTTTAGCGTTGGCTACACTTGGCTAAGTTAGTGTTGGCTACCCTTGGCTAAGTTAGCGTTGGCTACACTTGGCTAAGTTAGTGTTGGCTACCCTTGGCTAAGTTAGCGTTGGCTACACTTGGCTAAGTTAGTGTTGGCTACCCTTGGCTAAGCTAGCGTTGGCTACACTTGGCAATGTTAGCATTGGCTACCCTTGGCAAAGATAGCGTTGGCTACACTTGGCTAAGTTAGTGTTGCTACTCTTGGCAAAGTTAGCATTTGCTACTCTTGGCTAAGCTAGTGTTTGCTGCTCTTGGCAAAGTAAGCGTTGGCTAAACTGGAAAATGTTACCATTGGCTACCCTTGGCTAAGTTAGCGTTGGCTACACTTGGCTAAGTTAGTGTTGGCTACACTTGGCTAAGTTAGCGTTGGCTACACATGGCAATGTTACATTGGCTACCCTTGGCTAAGTTAGCGTTGGCTACACTTGGCTAAGTTAGTGTTGGCTACACTTGGCTATGTTAGCGTTGGCTACACTTGGCTATGTTAGAGTAGGCTACACTTTGCTATGTTAGTGTTGGTTACTATTGGCCATGTAAGTGTTTGCTACTCTTGACTAAGTTAGCATTTGCTACACTTGGCTAAGTTAGCGTTGCTACTCTTGGCAATGTTAGCATTGGCTAAACTGGAAAATGTTAGCATTGGCTACCCTTGGCTAAGTTAGCGTTGGCTACACTTGGCTAATTTAATGTTGGCTACACTTGGCTAAGTTAGCGTTGGCTACACTTGGCTATGTTAGAGTAGGCTACACTTGGCTGTTAGTGTTGGCTACTATTGGCCATGTAAGTGTTTTCTACTCTTGACTAAGTTAGCATTGGCTACACATGGCTAAGTTAGCGTTACAACTCTTGGCTAAGTTAGCATTTGCAACTCTTGGTTAAGCTAGTGTTGGCTACTATTGGCCATGTAAGTGTTTGCTACTCTTGACTAAGTTAGCATTGGATACACTTGGCAAAGTTAGCGTTGCTACTCTTGGCTAAGCTAGCGTTGGCTACACTTGGCAATGTTAGCATTGGCTACCATTGGCAAAGATAGCGTTGGCTACACTTGGCTAAGTTAGTGTTGCTACTCTTGGCAAAGTTAGCATTTGCTACTCTTGGCTAAGCTAGCGTTTGCTACTCTTGGCAAAGTAAGCGTTGGCTAAACTGGAAAATGTTAGCATTGGCTACCCTTGGCTAAGTTAGCGTTGGCTACACTTGGCTAAGTTAGTGTTGGCTACACTTGGCTAAGTTAGCGTTGGCTACACATGGCAATGTTACATTGGCTACCCTTGGCTAAGTTAGCGTTGGCTACACTTGGCTAAGTTAGTGTTGGCTACACTTGGCTAAGTTAGCGTTGGCTACACTTGGCTATGTTAGAGTAGGCTACACTTTGCTATGTTAGTGTTGGCTACTATTGGCCATGTAAGTGTTTGCTACTCTTGACTAAGTTAGCATTTGCTACACTTGGCTAAGTTAGCGTTGCTACTCTTGGCAATGTTAGCATTGGCTAAACTGGAAAATGTTAGCATTGGCTACCCTTGGCTAAGTTAGCGTTGGCTACACTTGGCTAAGTTAATGTTGGCTACACTTGGCTAAGTTAGCGTTGGCTACACTTGGCTATGTTAGAGTAGGCTACACTTGGCTGTTAGTGTTGGCTACTATTGGCCATGTAAGTGTTTTCTACTCTTGACTAAGTTAGCATTGGCTACACTTGGCTAAGTTAGCGTTACAACTCTTGGCTAAGTTAGCATTTGCAACTCTTGGTTAAGCTAGCGTTTGCTACTCTTGGCAAAGATAGCGTTGGCTA